>JBAIZL010000007.1:60489718-60594718 GCA_036971475.1 Prosapia bicincta | reverse complement strand
ATTATCGTGCAGTGTCGTTGACTGGAGGGGAGACGGGGGTATAACTCTGTTGTGATTGGGCAAAATGTCGCTGTCGCGACTGAAAAATTACTCATACTTTAACAAGGTAGTTATTGGTTAATTTGTCGCTGTCGCTGGCTCCACTCATTTACGTCATGTGTGGGTGGTCAATTTGTGTCAGGTTTCAAGATAGTGACAAAGTTGTGTACAGTAGACGCTATTTCGCACTCGGTAGTTTGTTCTTAATTTCGTTTTTTTAAAAAAATAAAATGAGTCTTTCAAAAAAGCAAGGTGTGGAACGATTTCACCAGTGCGGTATGCCTGCGTATTATCGGCACATACAGAGCAATCGCAGTGGGCAATCCCTTGTCACCGGTAAAAGTCACTGATCCGAAACTGGCACTATCACTAAAATCACTCGTTCGACCATCCCTAGACGATAGAGTATTGGAAACCTTCAGACAAACTTCTTGTATGCTCGATGTCATGATTTTTCCTTTCGGGCTGAGTTGGGCAGGAGGATTATCCTACCCTGATCGAATCTCTCATTCCCTTAGCTTTATAAGCAATGATCATTAAAATGACTACTTGACAACAAACATAAATAAAGTTCAAAAGAACGGTTACTTCTTACCGTTATTCTTTAAATCCTCTTATAATGTATTCGTATAAAGACAAATATTCCAAAACAAGGTATAGATCCAGCTTTGTCCTTTAAACATTGGTACACCTACACTCATAAAGTTTTAATGCACTAAGTGAAATAAAAAGTGATTTATTTTGAAGGTAAGAAAAATCCTTTCGTGTAATGCTGTCGTTAGTTATCCTTATACTTGCAAAGTCTTACCTAATAGGAACAGCTGACTTTTATAATAAACAGCTATTATTCTAGATTAAAATAAAGTACAACTTATTGTTTGTGGTCATCCTTAAGACCTTTTAAACTGCATATCTTCTATTTTTAAACATCATCTCTCCAGAGTTTTGGAACATTACTTCACTTGTAATCTACTCAATAATGCGTATTGTGATCCATTAGTTCAATCAGTATGCTCAGTTCTTATTTCTCTTTGAGAGTTGAACAGATAACATTGCTTTCAGAAATCAAATATTTCTGGTAATTCATTCAACAAGAGCAATGCCATCTGATGGATCAGTTTCCCTAGAAGTCATCTGCAAATGACTGTTCCTACAGGAACACTAAATCTTAAATATATCCTTAGCTCTACAGTTATATGCATTTAAAAGTATTTCCACCAAACTAGTCAACTCATAAAGATGAGCTGCCTATTTAAGGGTAGCGTTTTCTTGCTCCTTCAAATCTGCTTTGCATTATCATTTTTGAACGTTTTTGGATGTAATGAGTTTTCGTCCTAACTTTTCTCTCTCTCTTTTTCTCCCTCTCGTTCACCCCTGACTCTCATCAATCTCTATAAGACTATTGATCTTACAATATCTTCTTTTAAGACTTTTTTCGTCGTTTTTGTATTTACATTAGCTCCATTCATCTATCTTTCCTTTATCAGCACTCGATACGGTGTCTTTCTTAATGCTCCCTCTTTCTTATTCACTACTTCTTTAATTCCTTTTCATCGAATTCCCTAAAGGTCTTTTTAGGTACATCTTCACTAGATTTCACTCCTTCTACTACCCTTTTTCGTCTTATTCTTCCTTACAATTTTATTTTCATTATAGACTAATTTTGTCCAAAATTTTATAATTTTTCAGATGATATTATTTTCTATTTTGCTTGTTTTTTTTCTCCCTCTATTATAATATTTTATATCCTTATTGTCCTTGTTTTTCTCTCCGTCAGTGATAATACGTATTTTCTACTTTTATTGTCCTTGTTTTTCTCTCCTTCAATGATAATATTTTCTATTCTTATTGTTCTTGTTTTTCTCTCTATCGCTAATCAAAACACTTTTCATCAGTAACTATTCTTTCGCCCTACATCTTTACTATATCCATTAATTAATCACTCGGAGCCCATTTCTTCAGAGCCTATTTTGTATTCACATTAAGACAATGAACGACAAAAAACGCTTCTCGTCTTACTCCCATGTCTAATCTCCAAGTCTTCCTGTTTCCTCCTTCCTCTCTCATTTCTTTGTTATTTCGCTCAAAAAAGCGAATTTCAACCTCTACACAACAGAAGGCATTTATTCCATTTAATAGTGTCGATATTATTTCATACTTCTGTAAATGGTAAATAAGTTTACATACTTCTATAGATAAAAAACAATATTTTGTAAATTACAAATAAATGTAGATCTATATAATTCAATATTATTACTGCCGCGATATGTACAACTTTATCTAATTTTTTTAAACCTAAAACTATGCGTAAATTTACAAGCTTAACCAAATTACCCATCAAGAAAACTATACGTTAGCCGTTAAAGTTTAGGTTTGCTTTCTTTCGGTTATAGTATTGTTTCTAGTCGTTTATCCCCCCTATACAGTTTTTTCCCAGTTGAGGTCCCCTCCCCGTTATCCCAACTTTATATTTACATTCATGTCTCCTGACATTCTTTATATCTTTAGAAAATGTACATTTATCTTTTTGTAAGATATCCTCTCTTTTCCCTCTCTCACTATTATTCTTTTCGTCAGTGCTCATTTCAACGCAAACTCGAAACAATAAACGAAATATTATTTTCGTATTTTTACAAGTTCATTATGTTATCATAGAATCTCAGTTTAATTTACCTTTTCCATATATTTTACTTTCCTATCCAGAACATACGTCCATTGACTACTCCTAAATGTTTCAAATATTACTGTTTTAAAGTAGCCTTGACTTTCATTGCATCTGTGTTTACCTTTTATGCCTTCAATGTAATCGTATAGTATTGTCAATTATCAGTAATTATTCATAAAATTTGTTTACATTTTATGTTTTAACTTCTACCGTAAACGAGAGCGTTAAAATCTTTTAACCTCTTTTACATATCCTTCTATTAGCTCATACTATATTTATATATGTCTTGTTCAAATTATCAATCGTTAATAAAATACTTTTTATTCATCCACTCAAGTTAAAATTCCTTTTTTAAACTTGTAATGGATGATAATATATTTTAATATAGTTTTTTTCATCTATTACTTCATTAATTAAATTAATTAAAGTAATTTTAGTTTTATAAGAGGAAAAAACGTTTCACAAATATGGCAAGATATGCAATATAGTTATTTCATCCCATTTGCCTTAAAATAATTTATAGCGTGTAAATTCATAAAACAGCTGAGTTTACGTTAGCGGTTATGTGAAAGAACATCTGTTTTAACACATAGGTTAGGTATACGCTTATATTAACCAGCGGTTTTAACTACGTTTTTATATTAATTGTAACTAATTATAAAGTAACCGAAATACAATTTTTGGTTTAGACGGTAGGAATTAGCTTTAATTTTTTTTCGTCTATTTGTAATTTTTTTCTTCTTCGGAAAAATTGGCTTCTGATTTTACAAGTTTCTGAGGTAAAATAAACCTATTGGTAAAGGATTATTGTGCTAGAATACTTTTCTACTTTGTTCTTTTATTTAATACAAGTATAAAATTATAAATCACCATATTTTCATAATTTTAAAAATAATTTGAATACATAATTATTTATTACATATAATGTGTTGAACATAATAAAATAATTAAGTGAAAATTAAGCATAAATTTCTACGAATTCAAATTTCCAGTTATGCGACAGGTTAGACTAACAATATAGTTATCAGCTGAGAAGGTTCACTCAGATGCGCCTTCTATTTTTCTTTATTATAACCTAATCAAATGAAAAACCTCTACTATAGACCCAGCTGAAAATGTTTACCCAGCTGCGCCTCTTATTGTTCTCTATTATAACTGAATCAAATGAAAACAAAGGGAAATATACCTCCATTATAGACCCAGTGTCCATCTCGCTCTAAACATTTCCTCCATCAATGCTGATTTATTAATTAAACCATAGCTAAGCAGTTTTGCCAACCAGCCTAAACATTAACAACCATGTAATTTTTTAAATTTAATTTAGAGTTACATTCACTTGCAGCACCGTTGACACACAGAGCAGACTGGCGGCAGAAACACGAACTATTGAAATCAAATTATTTAAATTAATCCACAGCCTTTTATTTCCGCTTTCAGAGAGAATTTTTAGCTGACTTGCATAAAGTTATTTTAATATTCATTCGCTCTCAAACATTTCTGATAATTTTGATGAGCAAATGCGAAGGCGGGCGAAGGAAAATCAATCTAATCACTCCGAGACTATGGCGACATTTATCGACTGCAACGTGTTTTATTAAACTTTAAAGTTAGTTAAAATACGACACAACCCTGTTACAATGTTATTGTATACAAATTTTATTATGAACTAAATAGTACATTAACGTTGTCTTGAAAATAATTGTCAGCATTTCCTTGACGTGAAATAAAATCCAGTTTATTATAAAACAATTAGCGTGGATTTAACTACTTAATTAACAATATACAGAAGCTAATATTATCGTATACTATTTTTTTAAAAATATATTTAACCTTTATTAGCTCTATTTGTCTGCCTGCGCCACATTTTTAAATCCGTTTCAAGACCTAAATCTCATTCCCCCCCCCCCCTCTTGGGACTATTTTTATGCCTTTCACAAACTGAATTTAAAAGAGCTACCTTTCTGCTATTTTCCAATTGAATATAATTCAAGTCTTCAACTGTAAAAGTAAACTTCTAACGCTCTCCTCCCTTAATGTCTCTAAGCTATCTTTTCCAAGTGTTCATCTTATAAACACCTGTGACTAGTCCTTTCCAGGGAAGTAATAGAAACAACTAGTAAATAGAAATAGTTTTGTGTTATAGATATATTCGTGTCTAGCTCTAAAGAGTCTGGCATATTAGTAATCAAGTAAAGATAATTCGCTATAATACTCATGTTGGTTTGATTAAAAGAATAGATTAAAAATATCTGGTTCTCAAAACGCACATCTTTGACGTTTTTGTGTTAACACCAGCGGGTTTCTTTTCGTCCAATAACCGTCCACGAGCAAATGCGTCCCTTCTCCCCTGTCTTTTCCCAGGCCTGTTTCTCTGTCCCTTATCTTCGCTCATGGTCTATTTACCTCGGCTAAACGGTACAACCTCTGTCTCAAAACTTACTATTATATTTTTACATTATTTGTTTCTTGTAGTTTCTCCCATTATGAATCCCTCACAAATTCCTCATATTCTTCTTATCCAGTATTTTTCTACATTCTCATTTTATTTCTTCGTTACTTACAACTTTCGTATTCTTCTAACAATATCATCAATACAGCTACCACTGATTTCATCGTAGGAGCTCCTTCAATAAATGTTTACACTAGGTTATTATCTTCTTCATAAAGAATTGTCCCTTGCTTTCATTCTCTAAATTGTACTTTCGCCTATCAATTTTCCTGAAACGTGTATAATCTCTTTTAAATTTTCATCACAATTTTTTTTAATCATCATAAACAATTTTCACCCCTATCAAAAGGAATATACGAACTTTCCGCTTGGCGTCACAAGATCGTTTTTCGCTGGGCTTGTAAAATTATAAAACACACGAAACCTCACCATGACGTCATGACGCGTTCGGCAAACACTGGTGATCGGGGATTTATTCGGCACTTTCATTTACCATCTACTTCCCCAAAAAGCATTCAACGCATCAATAATGTAAATCCAAATAATTTCTTTCTTGCTCATCAGTTATATTAGCATTTCCTAGTATTTATGGGTATTTAGACTTTTCTAGTTTTCATCGCGTTTTTCTTTGTTTCTGCCATCTCCTTACGCGAGGGCTAAAATTTCTAAAAAATTTTTTACAACCTCAAACGAGACTGCAAAGATTTTTTATGATGGTGCGTTTCTGCTCATCGGGAGGTTAATCGTGCTTAGTTGATCTGTGACAATGAATTACATTTGTAGGTTATGAAAGATATTTAGCTCTAGAGAAAGTAATTTTAGTTTGATTTTGACACAGTCTTGCAATCATCGATTAGGCGCTAGTGTGAGATAAAGATACTGTATGTTTCTGCCTTTATGAGTTATTAATGTCCTTCCTTAATTTACCCACGTCAAATTACTCCTCCAGATCTCTCTCCAATATCAGGGTAGCTGATAAATATTCGGCAGCTCTATGACTACGGCTCAAAGTAGGCCTTATTTAATAATCGAGACTATGCAGACGAAACAGGTTCTGTCCAATCTTCCAATACCAGGAGAGAATTATTTATTAATCATGCCCAAACTCTTTTTGTCCTTACCTCTGTATGCCTCTCTCTCTCTCTCTCTCTCTCTCTCTCTCTCTCTCTCTCTCTCACTCTCTCTACCTCTCTCTCTGTATCCCTTTTTTTCTCTCTATGTGACACTTCCTCTGTATCTCTGTGTCTGTCTGCTTTCCTAGCTTTCTCTGTTTCTGTCTGTGTATGCCTCTTTCTATCTTTCTCCTTTCTTTTGACTCTGTAACTAAATTCCTCTGTCTCCCTCTCCTCTCTCTCTCTCTCTCTGCCTTTCACTTCCTCCTCTGCCTCTGTGTCTCTCTCTATCTTTTTCTCTCTCTCTTTCTCTATGACTCTCCCTTCCTCTGTATATCTGTCTGCTGCCTCTCATTTAAATTGTCTCTGTGTGCCTCTCTCTCTGTCTGTCTGTCTCTCTTTCTTTCTCAATCTCTCCTCTTTTTCTTGTGCCTGTAAATCTCTGAATTCCTCATCTTTGTCAGTCTCTCTTTCCATTCCCCTCTCTGTCTTTATCTATTTGCCTATCAGCTATCTCTCACCTCTCATGTATTTATGTGCCTATCTGGTATCTCACTTTCCACGCCCTTATGTATCGGCCTGTTTCTATCTCTGTCGATTTCTCTCGGTCTGTCTATTATTCTCTCTCGTTCCCCACTATCTCTGTCTGTCTCACGCTTTCTCTGCTTCTGTGCAATTTTCTGTCTGTCGTTCTCTCTCTCTCTCTCTCTCTCTCTCTCTCTCTCTCTCACACACACACACACACACACACACACACACAACTAGTGTGTTTGTGTTATCTCTCTCTTTTGCGGTCAATCAGTCCCAAAATAAGGATCACCTTGGAATTTTGCAAGATCTGTCCATTGACTATGAGTACGATTATGAAATCAATGCTCTATTTGTTGATAGCGCATGTAATAGTGTGTGAGTGACTACTTTTAAACATAAATTATTGTAGGTTGTAATAAATTGTTTTTCTAATGTTTTTACAAAGAAAAGACATTGCAAATAAAAAGAGTTTCGTGATAAATAATAATAATAAAGAATAATTCAGAAAGTGTAAATAGTGTCCTGCAAGACTGGTATCGTACAGCCAGTGACGTATTTCCCATGGAAGTGGTTGGCTCGGTAATGACGTTTAACGCTTCAGGAAGTCTACGCTGGAAAGACTAATGCGGATAGAGGCCTCCTTTGAAATTTACAGTCACGTAGCGCAACGTAAAAACAGAGCTGAAAGGCGAAATACGCCTCCAGCCAAAGCAGGAATGAATTATTTACTGTCCCTTCGAACAGCACAAACTAAATAAAGGCGTGTTAATATATGCCATACCGGGCGTCGTTCTACTAAAGCGCACAGGTTGTTAAATTCTAGAATTAGAATCTCTCAATCTGAGGCACGTCTAGGCGGTGTACACTAGTTACTCTATGCTATCTGTGCAAGTATACCCATTTAATTAATAGTTGAATATAATAAGTAGACGTGATGTTAATTTACTTGTGATATAAGAAATTTGTGTTTGACTTGTACACGTTTGTGTTTATGTACATTTTAAATATAATTTATTTATTTTTTAATATTAAAGAAGTTATTATGAAAACTTGCAAACTTTCATGTAAATTTTTAGCCTGCTAAATAAATTAAATCAGAGCTTATTAGATTAAACAAAGTTTTATTTGTTCAAACGATGACAGATTATGATTCGAAATACTGTTATAATGATTAATTAGCAATATTGATCTTATAATCACTAAATAACAATACTGACACAATACAAATACTAAATACTCAATACTAAATACAAATACTGTATAGTGACTCAATGACAATACTGTTCTTATTATGACTCAATAACAATCCTGTTCCTACAGTGACTTAATACTAATACTGTGCTGATCTTATAGTGACTCAACAACAAAACTGACGTTATAGTCACTCAATAACAATACTGATCTTATAGTGACTCAATAACAATCCTGTTCCTACAGTGACTTAATACTAATACTGTGCTGATCTTATAGTGACTCAACAACAAAACTGACGTTATAGTCACTAAATAACAATACTGATCTTATAGTGACTCAATAACAATACTTACGTTATAGTCACTCAATAACAATACTGATCTTATAGTGACGCAATAACAATACTGACGTTATAGTCACTAAATAACAATACTGATCTTATAGTGACTCAATAACAATTCTGACGTTATAGTCACTCAATAACAATACTGATCTTATAGTGACTCAATAACAATACTGACGTTATAGTCACTAAATAACAATACTGATCTTATAGTGACTCAATAACAATACTGACGTTATAGTCACTAAATAACAATACTGATCTTATAGTGACTCAATAACAATACTGACGTTATAGTCACTAAATAACAATACTGATCTTATAGTGACTCAATAACAATACTGACGTTATAGTCACTAAACAACAATACTGATCTTATAGTGACTCAATAACAAAACTGACGTTATAGTCACTCAATAACAATACTGATCTTATAGTGACTCAATAACAATCCTGGTCCTACAGTGACTTAATACTAATACTGTGCTAATCTTATAGTGACTCAACAACAAAACTGACGTTATAGTCACTAAATAACAATACTGATCTTATAGTGACTCAATAACAATACTTACGTTATAGTCACTCAATAACAATACTGATCTTATAGTGACGCAATAACAATACTGACGTTATAGTCACTAAATAACAATACTGATCTTATAGTGACTCAATAACAATACTGACGTTATAGTCACTAAATAACAATACTGATCTTATAGTGACTCAATAACAATACTGACGTTATAGTCACTCAATAACAATACTGATCTTATAGTGACTCAATAACAATACTGACGTTATAGTCACTAAATAACAATACTGATCTTATAGTGACTCAATAACAATACTGACGTTATAGTCACTAAATAACAATACTGATCTTATAGTGACTCAATAACAAAACTGACGTTATAGTCACTAAATAACAATACTGATCTTATAGTGACTCAATAACAATACTGACATTATAGTCACTCAATAACAATACTGATCTTATAGTGACTCAATAACAATACTGACGTTATAGTCACTCAATAACAATACTGATCTTATAGTGACGCAATAACAATCCTGTTCCTACAGTGACTTAATACTAATACTGTGCTGATCTTATAGTGACTCAACAACAAAACTGACGTTATAGTCACTCAATAACAATACTGATCTTATAGTGACTCAATAACAATCCTGTTCCTACAATGACTTAATACTAATACTGTGCTGATCTTATAGTGACTCAACAACAAAACTGACGTTATAGTCACTAAATAGCAATACTGATCTTATAGTGACTCAATAACAATACTGACGTTATAGTCACTCAATAACAATACTGATCTTATAGTGACGCAATAACAATCCTGACGTTATAGTCACTCAATAACAATACTGATCTTATAGTGACTCAATAACAATCCTGATCTTATAGTGGCTTAATACCAATACTGTGCTGATCTTATGGTGACTCAACAACAAAACTGACGTTATAGTCACTCAATAACAATACTGATCTTATAGTGACTCAATAACAATACTGACGTTATAGTCACTCAATAACAATACTGATCTTATAGTGACTCAATAACAATCCTGATCTTATAGTGGCTTAATACCAATACTGTGCTGATCTTATGGTGACTCAACAACAAAACTGACGTTATAGTCACTCAATAACAATACTGTTCTTATAGTGACTCAATAACAATACTGTTCCTATAGTGACTTAATACCAATACTGTGCTGATCTTATAGTGACTCAACAACAAAACTGACGTTATAGTCACTCAATAACAATACTGATCTTATAGTGACGCAATAACAATACTGACGTTATAGTCACTCAATAACAATACTGATCTTATAGTGACTCAATAACAATCCTGTTCTTACAGTGACTTAATACTAATACTGTGCTGATCTTATAGTGACTCAACAACAAAACTGACGTTATAGTCACTCAATAACAATACTGATCTTATAGTGACTCAATAACAATACTGACGTTATAGTCACTCAATAACAATTCTGATCTTATAGTGACTCAATAACAATCCTGATCTTATAGTGGCTTAATACCAATACTGTGCTGATCTTATGGTGACTCAACAACAAAACTGACGTTATAGTCACTCAATAACAATACTGATCTTATAGTGACTCAATAACAATACTGTTCCTATAGTGACTTAATACCAATACTGTGCTGATCTTATAGTGACTCAACAACAAAACTGACGTTATAGTCACTCAATAACAATACTGATCTTATAGTGACTCAATAACAATACTGTTCCTATAGTGACTTAATACCAATACTGTGCTGATCTTATGGTGACTCAACAACAAAACTGACGTTATAGTCACTCAATAACAATACTGATCTTATAGTGACTCATTAACAATACTGTTCCAATAATGACTTAATACCAATACTGTGCTGATCTTATAGTGACTCAACAACAAAACTGACGTTATAGTCAGTCAATAACAATACTGATCTTATAGTGACTCAATAACAATACTGTTCCTATAGTGACTTAATACCAATACTGTGCTGATCTTATGGTGACTCAACAACAAAACTGACGTTATAGTCACTCAATAACAATACTGATCTTATAGTGACTCATTAACAATACTGTTCCAATAATGACTTAATACCAATACTGTGCTGATCTTATAGTGACTCAACAACAAAACTGACGTTATAGTCACTCAATAACAATACTGATCTTATAGTCACTCAATAACAATACTGATCTTATAGTGACTCAATAACAATCCTGTTCCTACAGTGACTTAATACTAATACTGTGCTGATCTTATAGTGACTCAACAACAAAACTGACGTTATAATCACTCAATAACAATACTGATCTTATAGTGACTCAATAACAAAACTGACGTTGTAGTCACTCAATAACAATACTGATCTTATAGTGACTCAATAACAATCCTGATCTTATAGTGGCTTAATAACAATACTGATCCTATACTGACTCGATAACAATCCTGATCTTAATATGATTTAATACCAATACCTATTTAACAGTGACTCAATAAAAATACTGGCCCTATAATGACTTAATAGTAATACTTATCTTATAAAGACTAATTAAAAATACTGGCCCTATAATGACTCAATAGTAGGCCTAATACTTATCTTACAGTGACTCAATAAAAATACTGGCCATATAATGACTCAATAGTAATACTTATCTTATAGTGACTCAATAAAAATACTGGCCCTATAATGACTCAATAGTAATACTTATCTTATAGTGACTCAATAAAAATACTGGCCATATAATGACTCAATAGTAATACTTATCTTATAGTGGCTCAATAAAAATACTGGCCATATAATGACTCAATAGTAATACTTATCTTATAGTGACTCAATAAAAATACTGGCCCTATAATGACTCAATAGTAATACTTATCTTATAGTGACTCAATAAAAATACTGGCCATATAATGACTCAATAATAATACTTATCTTATAGTGACTCAATAAAAATACTGGCCCTATAATGACTCAATAGTAATACTTATCTTATAGTGACTCAATAAAAATACTGGCCATATAATGACTCAATAGTAATACTTATCTTATAGTGACTCAATAAAAATACTGGCCCTATAATGACTCAATAATAATACTTATCTTATAGTGACTCAATAAAAATACTGGCCATATAATGACTCAATAGTAATACTTATCTTATAGTGACTCAATAAAAATACTGGCCCTATAATGACTCAATAGTAATACTTATCTTATAGTGACTCAATAAAAATACTGGCCCTATAATGACTCAATAGTAATATTTATCTTATAGTGACTCAATAAAAATACTGACCCTATAATGACTCAATAGTAGGCCTAATACTTATCTTATAGTGACTCAATTAAAATACTGGCCATATAATGACTCAATAGTAATATTTATTTTATAGTGACTCAATAAAAATACTGGTCATATAATGACTCAATAGTAATACTTATCTTATAGTGACTCAATAAAAATACTGGCCCTATAATGACTCAATAGTAATACTTATCTTATAGTGACTCAATAAAAATACTGGCCCTATAATGACTCAATAGTAATACTTATCTTATAGTGGCTCAATAAAAATACTGGCCCTATAATGACTCAATAGTAATACTTATCTTATAGTGACTCAATAAAAATACTGGCCATATAATGACTCAATAGTAATACTTATCTTATAGTGACTCAATAAAAATACTGGCCCTATAATGACTCAATAGTAATACTTATCTTATAGTGACTCAATAAAAATACTGGCCCTATAATGACTCAATAGTAATACTTATCTTATAGTGACTCAATAAAAATACTGGCCCTATAATGACTCAATAGTAATACTTATCTTATAGTGACTCAATAAAAATACTGGCCCTATAATGACTCAATAGTAATACTTATCTTATAGTGACTCAATAAAAATACTGGCCCTATAATGACTCAATAGTAATACTTATCTTATAGTGACTCAATAACAATATTGGCCCTATAATGACTCAATATTAATACTTATCTTATAGTAACTCAATAACAATATTGATCATATAATAACCAATAATTAATCAACGTATTAGTTATGGACTCTTGAGGCTGTTTCCTCACTTAAAACAATCTTCATTTAATATAAACATTTACTTTACTCCTATAGTATTACAGGTCGCTATATTGGGATTTTTCTTACAGTGAATAGTGGTTCCGTATAGTAAAACAACTTGATTAGAAATTTAAAAAATTTAAAGTAAAATATAAAAAATGCCAAGAAAATGACGAAATGTTTTCTGTTAGGCTTATAACAAATACGAGTTTCAAAATAAATGTTTCTGAGTCATGTGTTCGAGAGTTCTCCAGAGGTTCATTGTATGGCATTTAGCCGCACGTAACCCACGCAGCTGTACTCTCTTCAAGTAATTATCATTACCTCTTACCACGTCTCAATAGCTCTACTCAAATCATTCTCTCAACACTTCTTAATAATTATTATTAAAATGTGCATTATTACTTTTCTTATTTCCTTCACGAAATTCCCTTAACTAAACAACCCCTATTGAAACTTTACCTTTCCAGCCCTCCCCTGGCAACCACGGGGCATTCTCTCGCGGATGGTAGGTTATATCTTATCCCTCCTTAAGGAGTTCTGAGTTTATGGTGGAGAGCCGGTGCCGGTGGCATTCAGAGTTTAATTGTTAATTTTTGAAAGTACAAAGTTTTGCCAACGGTTTCACGCGCTTTATTCTATCAGTTATTAGAAAGTTTTCACCCTTCTTTAACAAGCGATCGGTCACGCCCTATTTTGTAAGGTATTTTGTTAGGAGAAATTAAAATTACAAATTTTAGAACAAATTATCAGTACAAAAAATGTTTTCAATTAATTTACAGGAAATGTTTAGATGAAAGGAGTTGAAACGACGCTACGCCTAGTAAACTAGCAGTCATTTTAATTTCCTTGTCCTAGTAGCACATCTTGTAAATTGAGACCTCCGATCTAGTATGCTCTCGGAAGATTGATATGTTACATTCATGACCCTTCTGTTTTTTATAGTGGTTCCTCCTTTTTTGACAGTACGCACATCGTGGGGCCTTTTCTCCAAGATTTTCTAAAGTGAAACCAAATTCTGTGTAAGTTCTGTTTCAAACAATTAGATTTTATATAAGTAGTATAGTTCTTTAATTTCCATTAACTATTTTTATGGATTAATTTTAAAATAAAAATGTTGTACTAGTATAAAATAAATTTCATAAAAACGTTTAATAAATTGGTAACAAACTCACGTGGATTTGTATCCTTGATAGGACATTCTCGACCAGTTATATTTTGTATATTTTACTTGAGCGTTATTGATAAATTTTCAATTTAAGCACTTTTAAAAAGATAAACCATGCAATTTCCTTTGCTAACTGAGCAATAAACATCTCTTCTAGCCATTTTCATCCCAGTGCTTTCTTTATATATGATGTGAACATGATTCTTGCCAAGTTCAATAACCCGTTGAATGTAGCCATTGCCCGTCTCGGTTACACATTCTTTTTACTGAGTATTGCTGCTTCATTCTATCAACTACATGAACTCTTGCCTTTAATAAGTTGTAGAACGAAATCACCTCTGGTTTGAGCGAACCTCCTGCTTCGTGTTCGGTTGCATCGTCTGAATGTAATGTTTAAACTATTATGTCATTTTTGTTTTTATTTTGGAACGTATAAAACCAAAAGTGTTCGATTATGATTGGCCCCGAAACCAAATATACTGCTAAAAACTGTAACACAAACGGTCGCACTGTTAGGACAGCAACAACTGAACAGTGGCGCGACAATTTACCTCCCCTCCCCACATCACTACAGAATGCTTAGTCATGGGATTAACACTAGAAACAGGTGTCAGATAAGGTCGACACATAGGTAGATCATTAAAAATGTAGTGCAAAAGAACAAAAAAATTTCCCTTACACTAAGTATATTTGCTAGGGCTTCCATAACGGCGCGACCAATCGCGTGTTAACGAATATCTTGACATTACCAGATGTTATTTAACTAACACCCTTGTTAACTGAAATAATTCGACTTCTGGAAATAATAATGCACCATTATGTCCCGAGCAAGTCCCAAACGTTGGATATATAATGTTAACCTGACTTTACACTTGTTATTCTCTCTTTGTTTGCTTTTGCTTTAAAATATGTATTTCAACATAGCTGCACATTAGTTATTAGTTTTCCACAATATATGTGTTACTGTAAAATCTCGTGTATTAGTAAAATATTTTATAATAAAACCTAAAATTTAAATAATATCCTAATATTTAGGATTTCCTAATAGCAAAGTTCCTAACTCTTCTGCGATCATCGCTCATTTTACACCTTTACCAGCATATGCTCAGTAAATCTTAGTTGTTGCCATGGAGAAACGATAAAGGTTACCTAACCGAACCTAAATGGATGGGCTTGTTATTACCAAGAAAAATTGATTGAAATTACCAAAATGATTTTATTCCAAAAACCAAATTTTACCAGCCGTCATTGATAAACGCAGTCATCTCCCATACTCTGATGCTAAAAGCCTGAAAAATCATCTCTTACTTATAAAATCCTTACACCCTTTGTACGCCTAGGATTTACTGTACACCCTACAGTATCGTTAACAGTAAAAACCTCAATATGCAAAAATAATATTTGAAATATTTTGGATAATTTGAATGATGTCAAAAGTTCTAATTTTTAAAATAAAATTTAATTGCTGAAAGTATAGTATTTCCAACTCGACAGAAATTCAATGGTTTAATAAAAATAATTTTAAAAAAATTATTTTATACGACGAGAGAAAAAAATTCCTGAACAATTGAAAATAAATTTTAGCAAAGAAAATTTAGAGCAGGGAAACTTTTCTTGAAACTGTAAAACAATTGGCAAACCAAGGACAAACTCTGCGCCGAAGGCTACTTTAGTAGGGATATCAATATATTAGTACTGTGTCTACAAGACTTGGTAAAAGAAGCTTAAGCAATAATAAACACGATATGTTTTGGATTTCTCCAGTAAAACCCAAAGAAATATACCACTTCTAATGTCCTCATAGGGCACTTTGAACTTGCTACAAAATCTACTTAACTTGATTAACTAAACTTAAATTTGTAAAATATTTAAACTATATGTCTCCATGTGTTACACGCATTCTATTTTTCTTTGTAAGAGTTGTTTTCCAGGGAAGTATGAGTGGCACAAATTCCTAACTTTTACAGGTTTAGCTATTTAGAGTATGATAACTACCTGTCATTCCCAGCATTGTCACACTACTCGACGCGTTTCGGAGGACCTCCATCAGTCAGAACCTTTTATGAACTGCTTTTTCTTGTATGGGGAAACATTATCAGAAGTTTTATTTAATGTAGTTAAGTAGGCGCTGCTTTATTTATATTTTGAACATATAGTTGAAGGAAGATAACCGATAATCTAAGTGATGGACCTTAACACTTCTGGCGAGACAGAAAGGAAGATATACTAAAGACAATACCTCCCCCGTCTTTTATTGTAGGGGAAGAAAAGTTAAGTAGGATCCATGCATAAAAGCTCTAACACAAATTGACCCATTAACCCTTTTACTTATTTCAAATGTACACGTCATACTTTAATGACGTATTTTAGAACAAGAAATGCAAATACTCAACAAACATTGAAATAAGCCACTCAAAAAAAAATGAGAAAAAATTAATATCAATATATTTCACCATGACTATAAAATATTGTGTATGGGGAAAATAATTAATTCTTTGACATAAAAACATTAGCTTTAATCAGTGATAAATGGTAGAATCAAATAAAATCACTGACCACTGAATTTAATCAAATAACCTCAAATAACTAAAATACCTCGCCAATACACCAATATGATTTAATGCAAACATATAAATTACTAATCCACACGACGTTGTATTGGCTTAGGCAAATATAACTGACGTATGGATGCAGCTCTTTACTTGGTAAATACGTGTTTAGGGTTGTTATTATGCGTTTTGGCTGTGCTACAGCACGCGCTTCAAAAGCATTGGATAGTTTAAATATTGCCTATAATTACTGAATTATTCAATAGAATGATGTATTACTGAATAGAACAATATATTATTATACAATATAATCGAACGCTATATTACTTTATAGAACGATATATTACTTTATAGAACGATATATTAC
The DNA here is from genome assembly GCA_036971475.1 of Prosapia bicincta. Taxonomy (NCBI): domain Eukaryota; kingdom Metazoa; phylum Arthropoda; class Insecta; order Hemiptera; family Cercopidae; genus Prosapia; species Prosapia bicincta. Next base: position 60,577,648 of record JBAIZL010000007.1, on the reverse strand, counting down.
TTTATAAAACGATATATTACTTTATAGAACGATATATTACTTTAATAAACGATATATTACTTTATAAAACGATATATTACTTTATAGAACGCTATATTACTTTATAGAACGCTATATTACTTTATAGAACGATATATTACTTTATAGAACGCTATATTACTTTATAGAACGCTATATTACTTTATAGAACGCTATATTACTTTATAGAACGCTATATTACTTTATAGAACGATATATTACTTTAATAAACGATATATTACTTTATAAAACGATATATTACTTTATAGAACGCTATATTACTTTATAGAACGCTATATTACTTTATAGAACGATATATTACGGAATGAAACGATATGATAATTTATAAAACGATATATTACTGAATCGAATGTCATATTACTGAATAGAACTACATACTGAATATAATTACTGAACAGAACATTTTATTATTAAATAAATCTATATATATATATATATATATAACTCAATAAAGTTATTTATTGATAAATGGAACGATATATTACGGAATGGAACTGTTGGGTAAATCCTTTCCTATTTCCTCATTTTTCCTCAAATACAACGTTGTGAGTGAGGAACAATTATTTCTATTATAATTCATTTTTTATCAAAATTTTTACTACGATTGGAGCGCTGTCTCTACTCATCTTGCGGCCGAACGTAGTACTACCACCAGTTATAGTTGTGACAGACAACCGTCTACAAGTAAGTAAACTTTCCCACTAACTCTTTTAGATTTCATAGCTAACCTTGCCTTAGCATCCTACATTCTATTCTGGGGTATATTAGCGTCAAATACTATTATTTCGTTAATATATTTATAGCAACAGTTTGTCAGTAACTTTTACTTAATTATTGCACAAACAGGAACTATTTATTACGGAATGGAACTATTTATTACGGAATGGAACTATTTATTACGGAATGGAACTAATTATTTACGGAATGGAACTATTTGTTACGGAATGGAACTATTTATTACGGAATAGAACTGTATATCACTGAATAGAGCTATATATTACTGAATAGATTTACATATTACTAGATAGAATTATATATTACGGGACTAAAACGATTGATTACTGAAAGGAACTGTTTATTACTAAATGGAACGATATACTACTTTATAGAAAGATATGTTACGGAATGAAACGATTTATTACTGAATATAACTATATATTACTGATTGTAACTATTTGTTACTGAATGCAACAATATATTACGAAATGCAACGATTTATTACGGAATAGAACTATATATTACTGGAGGAAAAGATATAAAAGTATTGAAGTGAGACGGTTTTTATTCACGCTCAGAAATGGGCTGGATGACACTACCGTATTTTATGTTTTATTCAACAAATACAGTTAAAAATGAACAACAAAAAATAACAATGACAAATTTATCAATGACATAAAACCTAACAATGTAACCTTAACAAAAACTCAATTCACTTAATACTAGCTACAAATTAAATAAGACTATGATACAAAATGGATGACATTAGGTTTGAGGGACAGATAAGAGGAAGGATATTTCGTTACTGTATTTGTATAACAATAAAAATAAGATGCGGCTATTGTGGAGATGTAACTATAAGTATGAATATAGTTAGGCACGCCATTCTGTTACTGTATTTACTTAAATCATTCTGAACACATTTGTACATGACATGGGAAAAGTCAAATAGAACACGCAAAAACACTATATCTGCACAATCATTATAAAACGCTGACAAGTGATTAAAATGTATAGATTTCCCCTAACGTAAGCCGAGCAATGTGTTTGCCATCGGGCTCTATGGTTAAACAAAACCGTTCGTCGGAACAATACGTGATTCAAAAAGTGGGAAATAAAAATTAAAGCAGAAAATAATTAATGTATAAAACGTCAGCGCTCCCTTTCTGTTCCAACGTTAAATGCATTCAATCAAAGCACAGATGTAATCTGTACGAGGTATTGTCTGAAACACAAGCTGTATCTGTGTCCATTTGAATATTACATCACTCGAAGCCGCGCAGTATAAATGTGCCATACTTCAGTTAAATAGAGGAGGTTTTAGAATTGTACTATCAAGAGCTTCTAGATTATTTCATTCTAAAAATATATTTACGGTTCTATATAAGATATAGAAGGCTGTGATGATAAGGTTCAGACCATATTAATACAAACAATTTCAAATAATCGGTAAATATTGTACCGCCATGATTTAGTCCGAATAAGCGATATTTCGAAAATTGAGGGTAATTTGGTTTTACTAAAAGCTGGAAAGGTCTATTTAGGTCGTTGTCTCTTGTTATTCTGGAATACGTTCCTAACGCGGCAATGGTAATTGTAAGTGGTGGAATTAATAAACCTCACTTGAGATAACCTCTCATAAAGTAACAAGTTAGGGTAGGTAAGGGTATCTGTAATTACAGAGTGTACTGCATAGACTTTAAAGCACTTTGAATGTAACCGGGGGTGTATTTATAGACTATCGATCAAGTGTGAGAGTTTGAAGATAAACCCTTGGGATGCCATAACTTCCCCTTATTACATTAGTAACAAGGGATGCCATTACATGGACCTTATGGTCCAAGATAAACAGCTGTAGGATTTTATTTGATTTGATTTTATTTACGAAGTGTTACAGTCACATAAAAGAAAAAAAAGAAGCTATATCGGTTAGAATTGGATATAAACATGTTCTAAATGACCCCCGTTCTATTTGAGGCAACACTCGTACAGTTATTGAAAGCTTTGGGTCATTTTGGTGAAGAGGGGGTTGTTTCATGCTCGTTGTACACATGGTTATATTTTCCTGTAGTTGGACGATGGCGGTTGATGGGTTTTCACGGAGAATCTCATTCATCAATCCCCAGACGTAGCCGTCAGGTGGTGTAAGATCGGGCAGTGGGCTGGGTAGCAAAGTTTGTTTTAAGGGAGATGAGGCGGTTGCCGAAAGTTTCTTGAAGGAAAGCAATGTTCTCTAAGGACGTTGGCTGGATGCGCAATCTTGCTGGAAACATTGTGAACGAAAAGGCAGCAGAACAAAATCTCCTGAGGTCTCCTATAAAACTATCAAGAATGACTCTATACCTGAAAAAAGGCATCACAGCTGATTTAGTTTCAGTACTGTTTATTTTGAAGCATATGGTACTCGGAGAGCACAATTACGCTACCTTCCCTTGTTCTCCATAATTTCATCCAGCAATAACAGGGTCATATCAGAGTTACAGATTGTGACGGAAGACCAGGCACAGGATAAACCTCCATGATAAATCTCCCTAAAAGGGTTTGTAACAGGTTGGTGTCGTTAGTGAGTAGATGCCACTTGGTGCCACCATCCCACCTATATTATCTTCCAAGAACTTTATGCCCCTCCCTTAACCTTTCCTACCCTCCTTGCACTCATAATCCCCTTCTACCTTTCGTAGACGAACAACAATAGGCTCTGGTCTATTTAATTTCAAAAATAATTATGAACTAAAATAAATTGTCGATAGATAATATCTCTTAAATAAACCCCTGGAATGAAAATAGTCCATCTGTGATTTAACGCTGGGTCTGACATTACATCTGTGACCACTGTGCTGGAACAAAAACAGCGATTCGCTTTTATTTCTTATTAAATTCTTTAAACTAAAGATGGTATTTTATTTTTAACACTGTAATATATTCCTAACGTGAATAAAACAAGATTTGTCTAAAGCAAATAAAATGAGCACAGAAATAAAATAGTTATCCAACTTTTAGTTAAAGAATAAACTAGATCTAGTCTGGCCATCTTGAGATATACGCTCACTTAAAATTTGTTATCAAATACATTTGATAAACGGAATTTTATTTTAAATTGTTATTCAAGAAAATATTATAAAAGTTTTGTTTAGAAATTAAATTTATAGTGAATCTGAAGGATAACCCTTGATAGATTTATAAGCAAGCAAAATTCACTTGCAAAAGAATAAACTGGGCTAATAAATTGGAATTTCTTGTCCAGATTTTCAATAGGTTTGACCAAAAGCCCGCAATTAGCTTAGTCAATCTTGTCGGGGCGGGACAATGCCTCCGATGACCTGGACCGAAATCGTTAATCAATTCGCCGAAGCGGTTTGGATATCGAACCCATTGACTCCTGATTAGTACGTAATGCGATATTGGAAGCAAACAACAAAAGAATCTGGGGATAATGTGTTTGCCAAGTGATTAATGCGCGCGGATCCATGATAAAACTGATGAATGGTGGTGTGTAATGACGTACGCTTTGTTCTTCCGGCCGATTTGGTAAAGAAAGTGAGGAGAGTAAAAACCACGTGACGAGCAAGCCGGTGCTGAGAGATAAAGTTTTAATTACTCTTTGTAGCTCAGGGCTGAGCCCTGGAGCTAACAGCCGCCCCTAATAAACCGCAACCGTTTCCCCAATGAGTGATTTCGTCGGCCTTTCCTATTCGTCCCACATTTGTGGAAAGTTACCTGGAAACGTTTGACATTGGTCTCAAAATATTTCGATGCGGACAATTAGTTATACCTAAGCAAAGAACTGTATAAAGATCCGTAGGCCTCCGTATAAGATCCGTATAGGACCTATAAATTAAACAATTTATCTGGCCGTGTTGTAATATGCTACAACTATTCTTCCCGATTAGGCCAGGCGCACATGAGCTTGAAAGTAATCGGGACGCAGAGATAGTTTTCAAGCTGGATAGGCAGAAGTATATTGGGAGTAATGGGGCAAAGCACATGGGACGCCGATAGCTATCGGATAGCCTCGGCCTATCTCGATAGGTATCAGGAAAGACGCAGGTTTCTCCTCCTATCTTGGCGTCAATTCTATCTTCAGCGTTCCACAAGTACACACTGGCTAAGGGGACAGCGCACATGCACCACAGCTTACTTTCTATCTCTTTCATTTTATCAGGGAATTTGTCGATAATATAATTACTAATTTCATATTATTTATATGTTTAACTTTGAATATGATTGAATAACCAATTGACATCAATGTGTAACATTAATATTAATTAGGTTGATAATTTGTTATTAATATCAATGATGATTTATAGTTTTAAATATTATTCCTAATAGTTACTAATCATTTTATTTAATATCATACATATATATATATATATATATATATATATATATATATATATGTATATATATAGTAATTAAATCTATCAGCCATGGAAAGTGAAGATTTGGACGTGCATGTAGAATTGTTTATAGAGAAAATTAAACCACATAGGACAATATGAGATGTGCGAAGCGAAGAGTATAAAGACAGGGTAAAAAAGCTATCGGCTTAGGAGGAAATCTGCAAAAACAAACATCTGATTTTAGATTTCCAAACAAAATTCATCAAAAGATCAAATGGACATTCAAAAATAATTGAAACATTTGTGTACATCGTCCCTTAAATCAATTATAACAGCCTTGAACGCACCTTTTAAATATCTTTCATTATTAAATGGGTGAATCCAATGTCTCCTTCTTTTACTTTCCCTTTCACTAATGTATTTGTACACTAAGAACGAAAACACTACTGTCTTTTTTCAAACTTGCACTTGTTTATGATCCATCTCGTAGGAGAAACAACATAGAGCCAGTCCCCAACATGGAAAATAGCTATCAAAAAGATAGGCTTGAAATGATGCGCGCTTACATTCTAGCTCATGTGCGCTGAAACTCCGATAGGTATCAAATAGAAAACTATCACGGCGTCCCGATTACTTTCAAGCTCATGTGGGCCAGGTCTTAGGATTTTTACCGTCATCGAGATGGGGAGTGTTTATTGGGGGTAACCGCAGGTAGTCCAGGTTCCAGGGCTCAACCCAGACACATACCGTTTACATTTAAGGTAACTAAGTAACCTTACTTACTTGCTAGTAAACAAATAATATTTATATGTGAGTGTAATGAAAACCTTCAAGGGCCAATACCGCAAATTATACCCTAGGCTTAGTGACGTAGTGTATTTAGACGAGCAGAGAACATTTTAAGGGTCGTTCCTTATGTCGGGAATATAGGAAGTATTTTATCATTCATGCCATTATTGTGAAAAATGTCGAAGACAAAGTACAAGAGCAACTCATACGATTTGCGATGTAGGTCACAAAGCAAAGGAAACACTAGATAAAGAAACAAAAACTGATAAAGAAAAGCGCTTGATAAAAAGGATACAAGTTTAACAAGAAAGAAAAGTTAGATGCATTTAGGCAGAATCGGGCTTGTTACACCTGTGTTAGAAATGAAGTCTTTTATTGAGGCTATAATTTTACGACTACCCTTTTTTTTGAAATAAACTCTTAAAAAATGAACCTTAAAAATTAACGAAACCCAGAACCAATCTTTCCATAATGACATAAAACTATAGTCCCATGAGGTGGTGCAGTTTCAGATTGAAAAGTAACGGGTCGAAACACAATGACAAATTGTTCCAACACACTCTAGTACACTAATGGCGCGTCTTGTACAACAAACTGACAAGGTCTGAGCATTGATTTATTGACTTCTGCACTATTGGATTGGTTGACACAAAAACCGTCTTCTAGAAAATATAATAAGATATAACCCAATAGAACCACAGGTTCCATTAGCTACAAATATTTTGTAATTTTTTCTATCAAGATTTCCATTGAATCTTGGGTACTTTGAAATAATGAAAAACAATTCTAATTTGTGCGTACGATTTCTCTACAGATATTTGCAAATATTTAACTTTCTAGTATTGCTGACAAAATGTGTATTGTGCTGCTTCCTAGCGGCAGTTATAGCTAATAACTGCAATAATGAATTATTTTGGAGTTGACCATGGTGCTTCACTTTCTGCTGCTCTAAAATGGGCTACATTTGCCGCACGATTTTATTGTATCAATACATGACTTCTGTAAGAAGCAAAGTAATACGTCCTGTATCCGGGAAGTATAGTGCGAACCACGTAACCGTGCACTTGGCCTTGAGAGACCGCAGTAGACGAGACGGAACGTAGAGGGTCAGTATACTTTCCTATAAACATGATAAGGAAACACCGACTTGCATGAGGCGCTCGATATTAGATAAATTAGCTTCGAAATGAAAAAAGTCATAATTATTGAAATATGTGTAGACAAATCGGATGCAGAATCTGTTGATGTATAGAGCATTCTCAATATGTATCATGTTTTCAGAAGTGGTAGTACAAGCAAGACCAAGTCCATGGTTACTTGTTCCACACTATACTGGAGCTATCATTGCCGGAGGGGTTTTAATTTTGGTGTAAATTGACTCTACGTTGACCTGATGATGTCATAACGCGTTTCGTGAAAAATGTCAATCGAATCTCTCGCCTGTTAAGAAATAAGCGACGTCATCCCTTATCTCGTTTGGAAGGAAAAATCTCCGATAATGTGCCGAACCCAAGCTTCGTCTCCAGTAACGACAGAATGGGAAAATTCATCCGAATGAAGTCCGCATCGGCGAGTGTAGCCACATGTCGAAAATAAAATCCCTACCGCCGCGAGAGACTCAATACGCCTCGTATATTTGCCTACAGTTTATATCCGATACGGTATGTGAAATCGAAATGTAGAGACGGTGGTAATCATGAGATATACGAACTCGAAGCAAAATATAGGCTCGATACGGGAAAGGGAAATATCTATCTATGGCCGCTTCATATTTTATCTTCCCCGAATGTTGTAACGGAAACAGAAATGAATCTCGGTTCACTTATTAAAAAAAAACTACGTACAGGAATGGCACATCCGAGGTGTGCTAAAACCCTGGCCAATAGCAGGGCTCGTGAAATGTTGCCCCATCCCCTGCAACACCTGCGTCAGATCCAGTCAGGCGTTATATCTGTGTAACCAGGCAGACGTAACTCACTGTTTCTACATGTTGGCAGTACATAGCGTGCTGTTTATAGTAAATAAAAAGAATCAATTGTATTAAAAATTTGAAATTTATTACAAATATATTCTACGAAACATAGGTCCTTACACCCATAGTGATTAGACTCCAAAATAATTCTACCACAACTTTATTATTTAGATTTGTTTGTTTTTTTTAAAAACGTTTTTCAAACTTTGATAGATTTACACAATATTAAGAGCACAGTGGTACAATATATTACAATAAAAATATTGCAAAGAACCCAAATACCACAAAGCTAATAAAAAATAACAAATAAGACAAGTTACTTAAGATTAAACCCTAAAGGGTTCTTTCCAATATTTTTATTGTAATTTGATAGATTTGTCATTTAACCTTGTTTCACACTTCTTACAGTTTGTTTTTAAAATTCATTTGTATCAAAAATATAAATACTTTTTAAAATTCATTCTATTAGTTCACACATTACTTATAAATATATATTGTTTACATTTTCAGTCGTTAATTAAATATTTTTTGTTCGTCCACTCAAGTTCAATTATAATTTCTAAAACTTGTATTGGGTGGCACTTGATGTTAATCCAGTTTTTGTCAAATATTTCACAAAAGGGACAAGCTATTCAATATAGTTATTCGTCCCATTTGGCTTAAAATAAGTGATAACATATTATTTCATAAAACAGCTGATTTTATGTTATTGGTTATGTGGTAGAACAGCTGTTTTAAAGCATAGTTTGTTACTTTATTTGTGCTAATTCTAAATGTTTATTAAATAGTAACTAAAATACAAATTTTCTTTGCCAACACAAGTAGGAATTGGCTTTAAAATTACTTGTCATACCATTATTATGATCTATGAGATTCTACCTGCCTTATTTGGGTCATACAAAAAATGTAATAAGGCCAGCTCTACGCTTTACCCCCATTATTGGCCTAAGTAAGACCCCAGATAGTAGTTTTCATATGCGTAGTCAACCTGGGAGCTGAGAAAGCAAGCAGAAACTCTCTAGCGCTACCTAAAATCATAACGTGACACTTCTTGTTTGTATACAAGTACTTATTGGGCTCCTGTTGTGAAGAAAATTTAAAGTAGGGCATTTTCAAAACACTCTGAAACCATTTCTCCGTAATATTTGTATTTTTTATACTCGTATATTTTTGTAAAGAACCTTCCTATTTCACCGTAATTATCAAATACTCATCTATGTTACTGTTATTACTATACAAGTAACGTAAAGCTAGGTCAGGATTTTATAGGTTCAGCGATTTCATCAGCTTTGTAAAAATCTATTCCAAACAATGTATTCCCTTTACAGAGATTGGAATTTTCTCTCTACTTCCACTCAGTAGTGAAAAGTATTTTGTCTTGTTTTTAAACCTTTTACAAAGATAAAAATAAGTCGATTTCTTGACCGTATTACCTTTTTGCGATACTGTTAGGTTTGAAGTGTTTTATTAAACGCTTATTTATCAATTCACTTGGCTTGTTTGTCACTGACACCAATGTGTAATGCACTTAACAAGTGTTGTACGCGTCTGCTGAGAAATATCACCAAGTTGTGGTTTTTGCCAAGTGAATTCATAAATAATTGATTTTATCCTTTTTCCAAATGAGGAAACAGTGTTTTGCTGACAAAAGAGATGTAAAATTATCATCTGCATTGAAATTGTAAGTTATTGAAATATGTTTGACATTTTTACTAAGCCATTGTTCTGTTGACGTCATACTCGTCTCGGATAAGTGGTAGTAGCGCCTATCCACTCCGGTTAGTTTGCATGACAAACCAACAGCGCATGTCTTTAAGATGACTAATTACTATATTGGATATGTTAAAACAGTCCACCCACAAGCCACTTGTTACTAGTAACAATCCCACGCTGTAAAAAGTGTTGTAGCAAATGTAGAACGAAACGATATTTGACTAAAAGCAACTGAAAATGAGTTTCAAATTACCTTTGAATAAACTTCCACACTATAGACCAAATAATCGTTTCATTAGTGTTGCTATTGGTTAACATTCTTAGACTCTTAGCTAATAGTCTCTCAAGGCTGCTGAAAAAAACTATTTCACAGCAACACTAGTTTCTTAAAATTAAAAAAATTGTTTTTGGCACTCAGAAGAGTCCCGACATAAGTGATAACAAAATAGAGGTAATAGTTTTGCAAGAGTTCCAAGAAAATCGCCAAAAATATGAATTTATACATTTTCATTAAATTTTTAAATCTTTATTTGAGGAATGTATTTAATAAAGATTAACATTTATTGTAGTTAATAATAAAATAATTTGGGTAACAAAAAACATTTATCGTATGTTAACTATATACAAATTGTTTCAATAAAAATTAAAATCACTTCTTTAAAAAGTATAAAACGGGGCTAAAAATGTTACCCTTCAGATATTAGATTAAAAATAAATCACTTACACTTATACTTATATTAAATAATTTTATTGAGATATATCAAAATTTGAAAAAATTAATAGCCTATATTTATAAATTGACCTAACCTATGATGAGTTATTTAGCCTAATAATAATCTACGCGTGAAACAGCTGTTCTACAACATAACCTATAACACAAAATCAGCTGTTACATAAAATCCTATGTTGTAAGGTATATGCTGTAAGGTATACGTTTCAGAAATAGCGTGATGTGAAAGCAATAATTTATTCTCATGTTTCGTTTACCGCTCGGATAGAAGTTATTTCTTAAAAAAAAAAACGATCTTCATCAAATATATTCATATACAGTAAACTCCCGATTATCCGTGGGCGGATTAACCGGTTTGCGGATTATCCGGGGTCTGCCATTGTTTTACAAATATCCAATTTTTATTCCCATCAGATTCATTATTGTTTTTTTTTTTTAACCACTCAACGCGGCACAATATCCGGTAAAAACAAAGATCATAAAAATAAACTAAGCTATCTCAAATAATGCAAGGATAAACGATAACTGTTCTGTTAGACTGAATGAACCAACTCGAGTTGGGAACATACTACTGTATATAAGAGACAATGTCAAAATGCTTGGACGCCCGAAAACCTAATGTGTATCATAAGATTGTAAACAAATGTCAGCTAATCTCGGCTATAAATAGTCTAGGACGTGACATACGCATTATCCATGTCTGTCATATACATTATCGATCTTTATGGCTTTGTGACACAAGTAGAAACAAACATTCCGAGTTGAACGTCGAGTGGTTATTATACTAAAATAAGTAGTAGGTAGTTTGAAGTGTTATGAGTTATTTTTATTTATCTATCCTTTTTATTGAATTTTATTTGTCATGCAGTATTTTATTATTTGTATTAGTTAACATTTTATGTAAATTTCATTTTTTTTGTTGTAAACCGATAAAACAACATTTTAATGTCTAATACACTGTTTTAATGTCCCAAATAAACCTGTATATGGTAGAAATAAAATCTTTGAGATGAATAATTACAGCGAGACACAATAATTAGAGCAAGACGACTCTTCACTGTGTTACAAAATGGTTCTCAAGGAACTTAGATAGCACATTAAAGCTAAATCAATGCTCACAAAAAAAGAGACGAAAGTGACAGATTTTTTTGTTAAATAGTGAAAGTATTATGTGTAAAGGAAATTGCATATGTACATACATACTTACTTTTGACATATACTTATGTACGTATTGTAAATAATTAGACATATAAATGTACATGTTATAATCCGTCAACGAACGAATACATAGACATTTTAAATTATTTTCTGTGTTTATTTTGTCTTCTGAAGATTATTTGTGAATTGCATTAGCCGGGGTCATTATTTGTGTAACTTATGGTATAATAATCGATTATCGATCGTTTTGCGTATTCTTTGTTCATAGCGGATTATCCGGGGAATTCGTTATCCGTCTTTGCCAGGCCACCCTATTACACGGATAATCGGGAGTTTACTGTATTCATAATTACAGATGTAAAACCGTAAATCTCTTTGTTGTCTATAGTTGGTTGCTATTAATCAAAAAGTGTGAATAGTTTTTCTCCTGAAACACATCACAGAATAGTCCACACTCATTGCGGAAGCCATCGTACAGATAGAGACAGCTCTTGGCTATTCTGATTGTTTCACCAAACTATTGAATACTGAGTTTACATTAGCTACAACGCCTTATAACTGGATCCAGTTCAAATAAGCAGAATCTCATTTCTGAAAGATCCTAATGTTATATTGCCATCCTAGTCTAGAGCTGGTGAGCGTTGAAATATTAATTTGAAGATATTTTTACTGATGTTTGTACCAATTTCGCCTAAATATTCTAGATTTTAGGTTGTTTTAAATTTCTTCTACTTTTAAAACTTGGTCATCAACATTATTTTTTTGACTTGATAGTTGAAATGAAAAGCTTGTTCAATGAGCAGATGTGCCACCCTCTCAGGGTCCGCAACCTCTGAAAGGATCTACCGAGTAGCTCTGGATAAACGTTCTAAATCTGGTTGGATCACTCGTCTCGTCCTAAAAGCGAGGCGGTAACCAGTCGGACTCTTCGAGTGAAGCTTGCGATGTTCTTCATACTTGGTACCATGAGTCGTAGCACTAAGCTAGCTACCCAATTCGAAATGCTGTGGTTTTGACACGGTTTTCAAATTCTGGATTATACATAAACCACTCATTCTAAAATTGTGTTGTGCTCATGGGCGATAGGATGAGAGGTTCAGATATGAGTGCCCTTCGTCCCCTAGGCGTGCATTCACGAAGCTCAACCATATTTTCACTTAAGTATAAATGCTTTTCAACCTAACTGGTAATTTAACGAGCAGGAGAATTCTTATCAACAAAAATGCGTTACTGGTTACAATCACTCCCATAAAAACATCACAGTCTTTTAACGTGTAATTTTATGTTGCAGGTGAGTATGCTGCTACTTTTCTCAACCCATGGTCGTTGTATGAGTAAGTATTTCTACAATGATATCGTTTATAGAATTATAAGCATAACAACGGTAGAAAATGCCTGGTTTAATGTTTTGCAGGTTTATGTATCTGCAGTAAAACTAACAATAAATCCCACTCTTCCTCACTATATCTTCACGGTCTTATATCAGCTACTACCCAGATACGACTCCGAGACCGATCAAAAATGGCCTCTTTCTCCTAACTTAAACTCACACATCGTTCTATTTTATATATGTATATATATATATATGTTTATTTATTTATTTATTTATATACATGAAGTTAATATATTACTATTGTAAGTAATTTTATCCACCATTAAGTGCAATGATTTTACCTTGTGTGATGAGGCGCCTTTCGGTGACTTGGCGCTAAGGGGCCGTCAAAGTTTTAAACGTGAATCAAACACATTGTGTGGAAGGAATCTACAGAAACTACCCTCGACTGTATGTCCAAACTAGACTAATTAATATAATATATTAATATAATATATATATATATATATATATATATATATATATGAAGTTAATATATTACTATTGTAAGTAATTTTATCCACCATTAAGTGCAATGATTTTACCTTGTGTGATGAGGCGCCTTTCGGTGACTTGGCGCTAAGGGGCCGTCAAAGTTTTAAACGTGAATCAAACACATTGTGTGGAAGGAATCTACAGAAACTACCCTCGACTGTATGTCCAAACTAGACTAATTAATATAATATATTAATATAATATATATATATATATATATATATATATATATATATATGAAGTTAATATATTACTATTGTAAGTAATTTTATCCACCATTAAGTGCAATGATTTTACCTTGTGTGATGAGGCGCCTTTCGGTGACTTGGCGCTAAGGGGCCGTCAAAGTTTTAAACGTGTATCAAACACATTGTGTGGAAGGAATCTACAGAAACTACCCTCGACTGTAAGTCCGAACAAGACTAATTAATATAATATATTAATATAATATATATATATATATATATATATATATATATATATATATATATATATATTAATACTTAACTAAACTGTATTTATTAATAGTAAAAATTTTGTATTACAAATTATTTTGATTAAATGCCAGTACATAACGTAAATACCTGTATAAAAGTAAAAAGCAGGTAAAAAGACATCAGAGAGAGTGGTGAATCTCCCATGTAGGCCATGACACTTCACCACGTCCACTACCTCCCTATCTGCTTATCCTTGTTGTAACTATAACCATAATATTCCCTTACAAACTTATCCCTACGGAAATATAACACTATAGTAAAGAGTACCTTGACGTACGAGGCAGAAACGTGGATAATGTTTCAAACAGACAAGAGCAAGATAAACGAAGTAAAAATGGTCGCTCTTAGGAGATAATGTCATTCTTTAGACGAGAAACATTGGATGTCGCAGATTACCATGAGTTTCTAGGGAATGGACGCCACCGGAAAGAAAGGGAAGACCCAAACTATCAAGGGGAAACGATCAGTAAAGCCGTGAAAGGAGCATATCGGTGTAACACCGCTACAATAAGAAAACATACAGATGGAGTTTAGAAATCGGTCAGCGACGGCAGACACTATAATACCGACATTAAACAGTACCAACATCATCAAGACTGAATCAATATAATAATTCAAGATATAAAACATATGTTAAATCATGGTACTAATAATAACCACCAATTTCCAAATATTGAAATAATAAACGTAAAAAAGATAAAAATAAAGGATTAAGAATGAATGTATGTGAAGCATTCGAGATATATAAATAGAGTGGAAATAAGAAATTAATAAATAATTCTTTTACTTGAATAATTTCAGTTGTTTTTGATTATTTTACAAGAAAACATACTAAACATATATATATATATATATATATATATATATATATCTTTATACGGGAAACATGCCTATCCTTAGAAACATCTCGATACAGTAAAATAAGGACCTATGTTTCTGACAAGTGGGCCTTACATTCTCCATCACGACCACTACTAGGCATTGCAGTACGCGCATTTTAATTCTACCGATATTCGTCTTGTTCCTCCCTTGCCTTATTTTACTAAAACTGTAGACAGAGATACCTTCTGTAGGGATGGGAAGAAGCTTACAACATGAGAAGAAGCTCTGGCCACATGGGCAATGATTGTCCCCACCTTCCGAACTAAAGTAAGGGTAGTCCTCATTCATCAACCCTCGAAAATTCTTTTCCACGTTTTACTAAAACTGTAGACAGAGATACCTTCTGTAGGGATGGGAAGAAGCTTACAACATGAGAAGAAGCTCTGGCCACATGGGCAATGATTGTCCCCACCTTCCGAACTAAAGTAAGGGTAGTCCTCATTCATCAACCCTCGAAAATTCTTTTCCACGTTTTTGTGCATTAAATATCCTTCTTACAGTCTTATCATCGTCTGGTGATAGCTTTGAAATGATTTACGTCACAGAAAATATTCGAACACTGATAAAAAGCAATTTATTCTCTGTGACTTAAATTACGCACTATTCTGCTGTGCTGTATGACCTACCACATGTGGTATATAGTTATGGTTAGCAAAACCACTTACTACGTTTTAATCTGCGTTTTTTCTAGGTCGTTATTATAATATGAAAGTTTGTCTCTAAAAAAATTGCCTGTTTTTTATTTTTAAACCGTCATTCAATTCCTTCGATTAACTCACACTCTCCTTATATATATATATATATATATATATATATATATATATATATATATATATATATATATATATATATATATATATATATGCCTATATATCTTGTGCAAATTTTCAATCGTTAATAAAATACGTTTTTATTCTTCAAATGAAGTTCAAATTCCTTTTTTTACAACCTGTAGTGGATGACAATTGATGTTGATACAGTTTTACAATAATATTTATTTATTAATTGAATTTTAAAAAGTTGATGACTCGGTGGGAATCGAACTGAATGTTTGAAATCCAGCGCTTTGGCACTGAGCCAACTTTTCTATTCGTAGATATCCATTACTTAAAGATGTATATGAAATTAAAAGAGAAGATTTCCATGAAATAATGAAGTATTAAAAGGGATGGATAGATTGGGAAAAGTTATATAACACCATTAGGTTCATAAATTAGAAATGAAAAAATGGGAATAAATAGCAACAAACAAAAATAATAGTCCAACACCATATTCCGTGTAGAGAGAAAAATGGAAACTTTCAAGAAAGGGGATTTCTATTTTGCCTTTAATATTGGGATTATATCATGTGTATATACATATTTATATCAGTTGTTATTTTAACATAAAAATTAACTTAAATAAAATTTTTCTTTGTCGACCTCAGTGGGAATTTACGCTAAACAATTTTTTTAATATTACTTGTGTTTATTAGTAGCAATATTTTCTGTTGATTTTTATAATTGTCTGCTAATTGTTGACACTGTTTCGTCTAAGGTTTTTCTAGACGCGTGTAGTGATGCTGTGCCAATTCTATTTCTATCCTCTTGTCAACCGATTTCGCTAAATATAGTTTATGTTTTGCAGGTGTATACGGATATAGACGGCTTGTACGATATCATTCATTCAACATAATTCTCCGTCTATTTTCACATTATCTGCCCGACTTCGGGGAATACGTATCTGCGACGTAATTAGCGCTATTCACAAAGTATCTTACGCTAACCAATCAGCTTCTACTCATCTACGCTCTTTCAGTTTTATAGACTACAGTAAACCTAGTTCTAAGAATTCTTGATCTGAATTCTAACTGATCTCCTGTCATTTGTAAACCTCGTTCTAAGTTCCATTACGATACTAAAAGCTCTTCCATTTCGTTGATTCAATACAATACATTAAATCAATATTCGCGATTACCTCCACGTGATCTATAGAGGGAGAGTTAATGTGAACCTTAAATTGCATTAAAATATGGGCACATAGAGCTACCTGAATGAAAAACAGAACAGTGGCAAAAAGAGGGTAAAAAAGCCAAAATGTAATTTTCTAAGTGGATATATAAGGGATAAAAAGGGAGAGCGGGTTGTCTGTCTTTGCAACGGTTAAAGGCACATGTAATCCAGATAAGCGACCTGGCTACGGTGCACAGTGATGCTCTCTATTCCCAGTACAAATGAATCAATTCGTCGATTCCTTACGTTTTTTCTAATTCATCAACCGTCTCTTCACTCTTTTTGTTACAAGGGGGTAGCCATAAAAACCCCAAATAAAAATAGGTCAACTTCGGGTACTTGACCTCGCGCACGTTGCACATAAATTTCCCCCATTTCCTGGGATGCCGCGAAAAAAGCGACCAAAGAAGAGCGCGACCATTACGGATTCTCTACATGCGGCTCGAAACTTAATCTTCAGTGAAATGAGCGGCAAGCGAAATAAGCGACCATCCCAGAATTATACCTGCTCTCACTATTCCACACTCTTCGTAAGAGAGTTTAAATGATTAGATTTTTTATATATTTTTCTGATTTCCATCACACTTCAACCAGGTTTTGTACTGGTTAAAAGACAATAAATAATTTCTATCATTTAGGCGTGTTTAAAATCAGCCTTAAGAAATCTTCGTCATCGATTACTTATATGTATGTTTTTTAATTTTTTGTAACATTTTATATTGTTTTATAACGTTTTCTAGAAAATATTTACGTGAGTTTAAATTTATTTCTATATTTTTATGTTTCCGTTTCTATGATCGCCAACTAAACCCAAGTTTTGAAGTTAGGAGAGAGTACAGAAACAAGCTTTACGACACCATTTCCTTCATATTTCTTCACTGTTTTTTCAATAGCTGTATCAACTTTCTTATACTTCAGCTTTCTTAAGTTTTTTTCCAAGTGAAATGGGTAGTGGAAGTGTAGCTTGGTAGCTTATTTCGCGCATTCCGGATTCGGAATGACCTTAGCTGTGATAGGGGTAGTTTGTCCGCTTATTTCGCACATTCCGTGATGGTCGCTTATTTCACTACATTAATTTCTAGGACCTTCAGGTCATTTACCTCTTTCCTAATTCTACCTACCTTTTCTTACTTTTTTTATTACAAGGGGTGTAACTATAAAGACCCTAATTAAATGTAGGGAGACTTCAGGTGCTTGACCCCGCACACGCTGCACCAAAAACTTTCCTCCATTTTCAGGACCAGGAGATCGTTTTCTTTTCCTTATTCCATTTACCTTTAATAACCCTTTCTCCTGCTACGAAGTGTAACGATAAAGGCCCTGGTAAAAAGTATAGCTTCTCCAGTTACTTAGAATAATCTCCCCTACATCCTGTACCATGGGTTTTATTCTCCTTAGCCATAACTTTGTCCTAATAGTTTCCTATATTTTTTAGAGGATTATATTTATGCTGGCAGATCGTCATAACTAAACAGACAAACAAAATTTAAGAGGAAAACTTTAAATGTCTCTAGTCCTGTTCTTAAGGCAGCTTTGTTTAGACCTCATTGTAAATTAGAAGTAGAGACCGTTCTAGAGATTCGTTTGCAGAATGTGTGTGACGTCAGCAAATGTAAGGCTGCTTTGTGGCTTGGAATACTCGCTCTAAGCTACGTCCAAGCAATTTGCTGCAGAACGCAGAGACAGCTGCATTAAAGCCAGAGCCTCGTACAGCGGGATGTGATTGCATCTGTCACAGTGGTTGCCAGGCAACGTTTTCTTTGGTTTCAATATAAGGTCACGTGACACACTCTATTCAAAGCCTATGGTTTGTCTAAGAAAACAGCTAAGCAATGCTGGTTTGTCTAAGAAAGCAGCTGAGCAATGTCTCTCCCAAGGATTTTATAATAACTCAGTAATTTATGGATATGTTACGTTGTAGAAAACAAAATTGATGAACAATTAAAAATTTGCAAGAGTCACACTAGCGAGGTTTTCCTCCAGACGTTTAATAGCACACATAGCCTACAACTCGACACGATTTTATTACAACTCGAACGTGTTGTTTTACAAATTTGAGAGGTTTTTGAAAAGAGTGAATCTGAACGACCGTGAATCACTGTGGTACATAGAGCTGCTTTAAATAAACTCTACCTGACATGTGTAGATAGGAGTTCTATCAAAGTCACATAACGATATTTAAAACACACAAGCCAGCGATGATTATGCTTTATAAAATTTTTTACTTGTGCGGATCTGAAAGTCACATCGAGTTACAGTGTTTTAAATCACAAATTTCAAATTTTACGTCGAAGAATTGAAACGAAATAACAGATGCTTAAAACAGGTGCTTTAATTAAACTAATTAACTGTTTAAACTAATTAACTATTTAAACTAATTATAATTTAGGTAAATGTATGCAAATAGAGACAAAATGTTTCCCATCACGCTAACCAATTTTCGTCAATATCTCAAAGTGCTTCTAGGTTTTGTTCCTGTAAAACGTAATAGTATTTTGGCAAAAACTATGTAATGTTATGGCTAAGCAGGTAAAAAATCTGTTTGTAAAATGCAACCTATAATATTGACGTTTACAAATTTAAGAAAATTGGGACAAAATAACCTGAATTCAAGTTATATTACATATAGGGTATACGTAGTTGTGTGAAATTATTGTAGTTTTAGATCCCTCTCTCAAGTCACCTCACTGTATGTAAAAAAATTATCCTTTGCGGTGATGTCTCTGAACCAGATTAGAAAGTGTTAAAAGTGTTACTAGTTCAATCGGTGTTTAAATACGACTATGCGTATCCCGTATCTAACATTATTGTCAAGTTATTTGTTTATAAAATTATTATGAATATTATTCAAGTATTTAAAGTTAAGAAGTTTTATTGAAAACGAAATGCCATAAAATGAAAGAAAAATCTCGAGGAACTCCACGCAACCATAAAATGTCCATCTCCTATTCCGAAAATTTAAATATTATTAATATAGAAAACTCTAATATCGAAAGAAGGAAGAAACGAGAGGAACGTTAATCAAGGGGTGAAATGTAAAACGTAGGCTTGAGCCACCCTTCGTGGAAGGTAATTATTTAACAATACGAAAAACGTCAACTGTAATCAATAAATCTAAAAAGCTAATCAGAAGGGTAAAAATTAAATAATAATATGAACTTGCAAGATAGAATCTAAGTCAACAATTAAAGGCTTATATTGTGTGTGAGTGTGTGTGTGTGTGTGATGTGTGATGTGTGTGTGTGTGTGTGTGTGTGTGTGTGTGTGTGTGTGTGTGTGTGTGTGTGTGTGTGTGTGTGTGTGTGTGTGTGTGTGTGTGTGTGTGTGGTTGTGTGTGTGGGTGTGCGTGCGTGTGTGTGTGTGTGTGTGTGTGTGTGTGTGTGTGTGTGTGTGGTTGTGTGTGTGTATGTGTGTGTGCGAATGAGTGAGTGTGTGTGTGTGTGTGTCTGTGTGTCTGTATGTGTGTCTGTGAATGTGTGTGTGGATTTCCTACAAAACATAAGCAATTGCTCGCCGCCTATTTGCAGAGCATAAAGCCGGGCCTGCACTTGCTTCACAAATTGCTTTCCGATGGAAGGGAATTGCCACACAATAGTCGCAAATTGCCACCACCTAAGATTGGAGCCCGTGACAAGCTGCTTTCCTAATTGTGCGCACAACTATTTCCACGTTCATTCTACGCAGATTAGGGATCCGTGGCCAATTTTATTTACGGAACAATGTCTTTGTTTTAGTGGTCGGATAGTAACAAAAATAAAATTCAAACTACAATACAAACAATAAAACTGAGCGTTCAGCGTGGAGCCATGTAAACTTTCTAAAGATAAATAATTTTAAAAAAATACTTCAGTTTTCTATAATTAATGTGCTTGTTCTGTGACGGTTATGATTATGATTAGGCATATATTTAATAACATAGTGGGCGGAACAGTTTCGATGAGTAATTGCGATTAGTAGTAAAACGTATAACGTGATTTGTGTCAATTAAAAGTAAGGTGTAATATGTTCATATTTATGTTAATTATCTATGTATGGGTGTATGTGTGCGTGAGTGTGTGTGTGTGTGTATGTACGTATTTCTATATGCGTGCGTGCGCGCGAGCGCGCGTGTGTGTGTATGTATTTGTATCCTATGACTACTGCTATTTATATTTTTCTCTGCCAATCCTATGACGGCTACTGTTTATACAACTGTCTGCCAATCCTTTGACTGCTGCTATTTAACTTGTGTCTGTCAATCCTATGAACACTACTATTTATACATTTATCTGCCAATCTTATGACTACTGCTATTTATACTTCTGTCTGTCAATCCTATGACGGATACTGTTTATACATTTGTCTGCCAATCCTATGAATGCTGCTCTTTATACTTCTGTCTGTCAATCCTATGACGGATACTGTTTATACATTTATCTGCCAATCTTATAACTACTGCTATTTATACTTTTGTCTGTCAATCCTATGACGGCTACTGTTTATACAACTGTCTGCCAATCTTATGACTACTGCTATTTATACTTCTGTCTGTCAATCCTATGAACACTACTATTTATACATTTATCTGCCAATCTTATAACTACTGCTATTTATATTTTTCTCTGCCAATCCTATGACGGCTACTGTTTATACAACTGTCTGCCAATCTTATGACTACTGCTATTTATACTTCTGTCTGTCAATCCTATGAACACTACTATTTATACATTTATCTGCCAATCTTATGACTACTGCTATTTATACTTCTGTCTGTCAATCCTATGACGGATACTGTTTATACATTTGTCTGCCAATCCTATGAATGCTGCTCTTTATACTTCTGTCTGTCAATCCTATGACGGATACTGTTTATACATTTATCTGCCAATCTTATAACTACTGCTATTTATACTTTTGTCTGTCAATCCTATGACGGCTACTGTTTATACATTTGTCTGCCAATCTTATGACTACTGCTATTTATACTTTTGTCTGTCAATCCTATGACGGCTACTGTTTATACATTTGTCTGCCAATCCTATGAATGCTGCTCTTTATACTTTTGTCTGTCAATCCTATGACGGATACTGTTTATACATTTATCTGCCAATCTTATAACTACTGCTATTTATATTTTTCTCTGCCAATCCTATGACGGCTACTGTTTATACAACTGTCTGCCAATCTTATGACTACTGCTATTTATACTTCTGTCTGTCAATCCTATGAACACTACTATTTATACATTTATCTGCCAATCTTATAACTACTGCTATTTATACTTTTGTCTGTCAATCCTATGACGGCTACTGTTTATACATTTGTCTGCCAATCTTATGACTACTGCTATTTATACTTTTGTCTGTCAATCCTATGACGGCTACTGTTTATACATTTGTCTGCCAATCTTATAACTACTGCTATTTATACTTTTGTCTGTCAATCCTATGACGGATACTGATTATACATTTATCTGCCAATCTTATAACTACTGCTATTTATATTTTTCTCTGCCAATCCTATGACGGCTACTGTTTATACAACTGTCTGCCAATCTTATGACTACTGCTATTTATACTTCTGTCTGTCAATCCTATGAACACTACTATTTATACATTTATCTGCCAATCTTATGACTACTGCTATTTATACTTCTGTCTGTCAATCCTATGACGGATACTGTTTATACATTTGTCTGCCAATCCTATGAATGCTGCTCTTTATACTTCTGTCTGTCAATCCTATGACGGATACTGTTTATACATTTATCTGCCAATCTTATAACTACTGCTATTTATACTTTTGTCTGTCAATCCTATGACGGCTACTGTTTATACATTTGTCTGCCAATCTTATGACTACTGCTATTTATACTTTTGTCTGTCAATCCTATGACGGCTACTGTTTATACATTTGTCTGCCAATCCTATGAATGCTGCTCTTTATACTTCTGTCTGTCAATCCTATGAACACTACTATTTATACATTTATCTGCCAATCTTATGACTACTGCTATTTATACTTCTGTCTGTCAATCCTATGACGGCTACTGTTTATACATTTGTCTGCCAATCTTATGAATGCTGCTCTTTATACTTCTGTCTGTCAATCCTATGACGGCTACTGTTTATACATTTGTCTGCCAATCTTATGAATGCTGCTCTTTATACTTCTGTCTGTCAATCCTATGAACACTACTATTTATACATTTATCTGCCAATCTTATGACTACTGCTATTTATACTTTTGTCTGTCAATCCTATGACGGCTACTGTTTATACATTTGTCTGCCAATCCTATGAATGCTGCTCTTTATACTTCTGTCTGTCAATCCTATGACGGCTACTGTTTATACATTTGTCTGCCAATCTTATGAATGCTGCTCTTTATACTTCTGTCTGTCAATCCTATGACGGCTACTGTTTATACATTTGTCTGCCAATCTTATGAATGCTGCTCTTTATACTTCTGTCTGTCAATCCTATGAACACTACTATTTATACATTTATCTGCCAATCTTATGACTACTGCTATTTATACTTTTGTCTGTCAATCCTATGACGGCTACTGTTTATACATTTGTCTGCCAATCCTATGAATGCTGCTCTTTATACTTCTGTCTGTCAATCCTATGAACACTACTATTTATACATTTATCTGCCAATCTTATGACTACTGCTATTTATACTTTTGTCTGTCAATCCTATGACGGCTACTGTTTATACATTTGTCTGCCAATCCTATGAATGCTGCTCTTTATACTTCTGTCTGTCAATCCTATGACGGCTACTGTTTATACATTGTCTGCTAATCCTATGACTGTTCCTAATTACACTTCTGTCTGTCAATCCTATGACGGCTACTGTTTATACATTGTCTGCTAATCCTATGACTGTTCCTAATTACACTTCTGTCTGTCAATCCTATGACGGCTACTGTTTATACATTGTCTGCTAATCCTATGACTGTTCCTAATTATACTTCTGTCTGCCAATCCTATTTCGGCTACTGTTTATACATTGTCTGCTAATCCTATGACTGTTGCTAATTACACTTCTGTCTGTCAATCCTATGACGGCTACTGTTTATACATTGTCTGCTAATCCTATGACTGTTGCTAATTACAATTCTGTCTGTCAATCCTATGACGGCTACTGTTTATACATTGTCTGCTAATCCTATGACTGTTCCTAATTACACTTCTGTCTGTCAATCCTATGACGGCTACTGTTTATACATTGTCTGCTAATCCTATGACTGTTCCTAATTACACTTCTGTCTGTTAATCCTATGACGGCTACTGTTTATACATTGTCTGCTAATCCTATGACTGTTCCTAATTATACTTCTGTCTGTCAATCCTATGACGGCTACTGTTTATACATTGTCTGCTAATCCTATGACTGTTCCTAATTACACTTCTGTCTGTCAATCCTATGACGGCTACTGTTTATACATTGTCTGCTAATCCTATGACTGTTCCTAATTATACTTCTGTCTGCCAATCCTATGACGGCTACTGTTTATACATTGTCTGCTAATCCTATGACTGTTCCTAATTACACTTCTGTCTGTTAATCCTATGACGGCTACTGTTTATACATTGTCTGCTAATCCTATGACTGTTCCTAATTACACTTCTGTCTGTCAATCCTATGACGGCTACTGTTTATACATTGTCTGCTAATCCTATGACTGTTCCTAATTATACTTCTGTCTGTCAATCCTATGACGGCTACTGTTTATACATTGTCTGCTAATCCTATGACTGTTCCTAATTACACTTCTGTCTGTCAATCCTATGACGGCTACTGTTTATACATTGTCTGCTAATCCTATGACTGTTCCTAATTATACTTCTGTCTGTCAATCCTATGACGGCTACTGTTTATACATTGTCTGCTAATCCTATGACTGTTCCTAATTACACTTCTGTCTGTTAATCCTATGACGGCTACTGTTTATACATTGTCTGCTAATCCTATGACTGTTCCTAATTACACTTCTGTCTGTTAATCCTATGACGGCTACTGTTTATACATTGTCTGCTAATCCTATGACTGTTCCTAATTACACTTCTGTCTGTCAATCCTATGACGGCTACTGTTTATACATTGTCTGCTAATCCTATGACTGTTCCTAATTACACTTCTGTCTGTCAATCCTATGATGGCTACTGTTTATACATTGTCTGCTAATCCTAAGACTGTTCCTAATTACACTTCTGTCTGTCAATCCTATGACGGCTACTGTTTATACATTGTCTGCTAATCCTATGACTGTTGCTAATTACACTTCTGTCTGTTAATCCTATGACGGCTACTGTTTATACATTGTCTGCTAATCCTATGACTGTTCCTAATTACACTTCTGTCTGTCAATCCTATGACGGCTACTGTTTATACATTGTCTGCTAATCCTATGACTGTTCCTAATTATACTTCTGTCTGTCAATCCTATGACGGCTACTGTTTATACATTGTCTGCTAATCCTATGACTGTTCCTAATTACACTTCTGTCTGTTAATCCTATGACGGCTACTGTTTATACATTGTCTGCTAATCCTATGACTGTTCCTAATTACACTTCTGTCTGTTAATCCTATGACGGCTACTGTTTATACATTGTCTGCTAATCCTATGACTGTTCCTAATTACACTTCTGTCTGTCAATCCTATGACGGCTACTGTTTATACATTGTCTGCTAATCCTATGACTGTTCCTAATTACCCTTCTGTCTGTCAATCCTATGACGGCTACTGTTTATACATTGTCTGCTAATCCTATGACTGTTGCTAATTACAATTCTGTCTGTCAATCCTATGACGGCTACTGTTTATACATTGTCTGCTAATCCTATGACTGTTCCTAATTACACTTCTGTCTGTCAATCCTATGATGGCTACTGTTTATACATTGTCTGCTAATCCTATGGCTGTTGTTAATTACACTTCTGTCTGTTAATCCTATGACGGCTACTGTTTATACATTGTCTGCTAATCCTAAGACTGTTCCTAATTACACTTCTGTCTGTCAATCCTATGACGGCTACTGTTTATACATTGTCTGCTAATCCTATGACTGTTCCTAATTACACTTCTGTCTGTTAATCCTATGACGGCTACTGTTTATACATTGTCTGCTAATCCTAAGACTGTTCCTAATTACACTTCTGTCTGTCAATCCTATGACGGCTACTGTTTATACATTGTCTGCTAATCCTATGACTGTTCCTAATTACACTTCTGTCTGTTAATCCTATGACGGCTACTGTTTATACATTGTCTGCTAATCCTAAGACTGTTCCTAATTACACTTCTGTCTGTCAATCCTATGACGGCTACTGTTTATACATTGTCTGCTAATCCTATGACTGTTCCTAATTACACTTCTGTCTGTTAATCCTATGACGGCTACTGTTTATACATTGTCTGCTAATCCTATGACTGTTCCTAATTACACTTCTGTCTGTCAATCCTATGACGGCTACTGTTTATACATTGTCTGCTAATCCTATGACTGTTCCTAATTACACTTCTGTCTGTTAATCCTATGACGGCTACTGTTTATACATTGTCTGCTAATCCTATGACTGTTCCTAATTACACTTCTGTCTGTCAATCCTATGACGGCTACTGTTTATACATTGTCTGCTAATCCTATGACTGTTCCTAATTACACTTCTGTCTGTCAATCCTATGATGGCTACTGTTTATACATTGTCTGCTAATCCTATGGCTGTTGTTAATTACACTTCTGTCTGTTAATCCTATGACGGCTACTGTTTATACATTGTCTGCTAATCCTAAGACTGTTCCTAATTACACTTCTGTCTGTTAATCCTATGACGGCTACTGTTTATACATTGTCTGCTAATCCTATGACTGTTGTTAATTACACTTCTGTCTGTCAATCCTATGACGGCTACTGTTTATACATTGTCTGCTAATCCTAAGACTGTTCCTAATTACACTTCTGTCTGTTAATCCTATGACGGCTACTGTTTATACATTGTCTGCTAATCCTATGACTGTTCCTAATTACACTTCTGTCTGTTAATCCTATGACGGCTACTGTTTATACATTGTCTGCTAATCCTAAGACTGTTCCTAATTACACTTCTGTCTGTTAATCCTATGACGGCTACTGTTTATACATTGTCTGCTAAGCCTAAGACTGTTCCTAATTACACTTCTGTCTGTTAATCCTATGACGGCTACTGTTTATACATTGTCTGCTAATCCTAAGACTGTTCCTAATTACACTTCTGTCTGTCAATCCTATGACGGCTACTGTTTATACATTGTCTGCTAATCCTATGACTGTTGCTAATTACACTTCTGTCTGTTAATCCTATGACGGCTACTGTTTATACATTGTCTGCTAATCCTATGACTGTTCCTAATTACACTTCTGTCTGTCAATCCTATGATGGCTACTGTTTATACATTGTCTGCTAATCCTATGGCTGTTGTTAATTACACTTCTGTCTGTTAATCCTATGACGGCTACTGTTTATACATTGTCTGCTAATCCTAAGACTGTTCCTAATTACACTTCTGTCTGTTAATCCTATGACGGCTACTGTTTATACATTGTCTGCTAATCCTATGACTGTTCCTAATTACACTTCTGTCTGTCAATCCTATGACGGCTACTGTTTATACATTGTCTGCTAATCCTATGACTGTTCCTAATTACACTTCTGTCTGTCAATCCTATGATGGCTACTGTTTATACATTGTCTGCTAATCCTATGGCTGTTGTTAATTACACTTCTGTCTGTTAATCCTATGACGGCTACTGTTTATACATTGTCTGCTAATCCTAAGACTGTTCCTAATTACACTTCTGTCTGTCAATCCTATGACGGCTACTGTTTATACATTGTCTGCTAATCCTAAGACTGTTCCTAATTACACTTCTGTCTGTCAATCCTATGACGGCTACTGTTTATACATTGTCTGCTAATCCTAAGACTGTTCCTAATTACAATTCTGTCTGTCAATCCTATGACGGCTACTGTTTATACATTGTCTGCTAATCCTATGACTGTTCCTAATTACACTTCTGTCTGTCAATCCTATGACGGCTACTGTTTATACATTGTCTGCTAATCCTATGACTGTTCCTAATTACACTTCTGTCTGTCAATCCTATGACGGCTACTGTTTATACATTGTCTGCTAATCCTATGACTGTTCCTAATTACACTTCTGTCTGTCAATCCTATGACGGCTACTGTTTATACATTGTCTGCTAATCCTATGACTGTTCCTAATTATACTTCTGTCTGCCAATCCTATTTCGGCTACTGTTTATACATTGTCTGCTAATCCTATGACTGTTGCTAATTACACTTCTGTCTGTCAATCCTATGACGGCTACTGTTTATACATTGTCTGCTAATCCTAAGACTGTTCCTAATTACAATTCTGTCTGTCAATCCTATGACGGCTACTGTTTATACATTGTCTGCTAATCCTATGACTGTTCCTAATTACACTTCTGTCTGTCAATCCTATGACGGCTACTGTTTATACATTGTCTGCTAATCCTATGACTGTTCCTAATTACACTTCTGTCTGTCAATCCTATGACGGCTACTGTTTATACATTGTCTGCTAATCCTATGACTGTTCCTAATTACACTTCTGTCTGTCAATCCTATGACGGCTACTGTTTATACATTGTCTGCTAATCCTATGACTGTTCCTAATTACACTTCTGTCTGTCAATCCTATGACGGCTACTGTTTATACATTGTCTGCTAATCCTATGACTGTTCCTAATTACACTTCTGTCTGTCAATCCTATGACGGCTACTGTTTATACATTGTCTGCTAATCCTATGACTGTTCCTAATTACACTTCTGTCTGTCAATCCTATGACGGCTACTGTTTATACATTGTCTGCTAATCCTATGACTGTTCCTAATTACACTTCTGTCTGTCAATCCTATGACGGCTACTGTTTATACATTGTCTGCTAATCCTATGACTGTTCCTAATTACACTTCTGTCTGTCAATCCTATGACGGCTACTGTTTATACATTGTCTGCTAATCCTATGACTGTTCCTAATTACACTTCTGTCTGTCAATCCTATGACGGCTACTGTTTATACATTGTCTGCTAATCCTATGACTGTTCCTAATTACACTTCTGTCTGTCAATCCTATGACGGCTACTGTTTATACATTGTCTGCTAATCCTATGACTGTTCCTAATTACACTTCTGTCTGTCAATCCTATGACGGCTACTGTTTATACATTGTCTGCTAATCCTATGACTGTTCCTAATTACACTTCTGTCTGTCAATCCTATGACGGCTACTGTTTATACATTGTCTGCTAATCCTATGACTGTTCCTAATTACACTTCTGTCTGTAAATTCTATGACGCCCAATGTTTATATATTTGTCTACCAATCCTTTGACTGCTGCTGGTCATAATTCTGTTGGTCAGTCTATGATTGATCGTATTTTTTTGTTTAGTTTTTAACCCTTTCCATGTCATAAGACCACATGTTATTTTATCAAAATAACTTTCTAAATATACATTTTACTAATAACAAAAAACTATCAGGGCAAAGATGGTAATCTTCATAGAAAAATGACTAACATGTACCTCTAGTGCACAAGGATATCTTATATTAGAACAACCTATAAAATAAAGAGATCATAATTAAAAAGATCTTCGAAACCGAAAAATGTTCCATAACAAAAGTTTACCAAATTAATAAATTGATTTTAAGAAAAACTAGCTAAACATATGAAAATATTACCAAAACGTTTTTTTAAAAAATATATCGTTTGAGAAATACACGATATTGTATAGGTTCCTTTATTTCATACGTTGGCAGTATTAACAGCTGATCAACAATGAAAGTATATGGATTTGTGGTGGCTTGTGCACTTTTTAAAGTTGTTGCAGCTGTGCATTGAGCATAGTGAGTGAAATACGTGAAGTATTTGAGTTCCCAAAATCCCCTTTCAGTTTTCGTAAGAGAGAGATTTTGACATATTACATACTACATACCAATATCAACGCTTCAAATGATATTCACAAAAAAATAAGTTTAGGGAAAGGAACTCATAACGTCATACACTTACGAATCTTTTATCCGTGAAGCTGTAATAACTCTTCCGTTGTTATTCAGTATCTACTTGGGAACATGGTTTGAAAGAGCCGGAAAATAGCACTATACGGCTAAAACGTTTTACACACAAATAATATATTTATACATTGTATTTATGTAATGTATCTAACCACTGTATTAAAATTGCTGCATATTTTCGAAACAATAAATGAATCGCAATTACGAAACCAAATTTTCCCCCTTATTTTAACGTTCTTGCTACAAAATTAACGAGTTTTTTGTAAACGGTATTTCTCCATATGGCGTGAGTAGATTTTTTCGCTGTGAACAAATCTAGGTATATATCATTCACAACGTATCTGGCTTTTGGCTGCGGGTGGGAAAATGGAATCAGGGTGTTTAGTGTATGGGAATTCGGAGAGCTGTTCGGCAAAATGATAAGAAAAAACATGTATTTCGTTAGGATGGACTTGAGGCGATATTATACCGTGAACGGTTTTATTTAAAACCACTATGGGCGCTAGCAGACTTAGTTATAATTTTCTCTGTATCCTACAATAAAAGAGTATTGTAACTACATACATGTGAGGAAATTAATGTAATACTTACTATTACCTTACCAAAACCTAACAAAACTGATTCACAATGTAACTTAGTAACAAAAGATTGAATCCCTCGAGAATGGGAAGAAGGACGCAAGAAAACGTTATCAGATATGAAGAAGGAAATTACTGCAGGAAATGGGTGTCCACCAAACAAACAAAGAATGGGTCGAAGCTTTTACGAAACAATTAATACAAACAATACTTTTTTAAAGCCATTTTCCACTTGGGTCAACAAAGACAAATTTTGTTTTAGTTTTGTTTTTAGTAAATAATTACAATAATATAAATAAAGTTACATAACCTATGCAATTAAACTGCTGTTCCACCACATAACCTATAACTAAATTCAGCTGTTTAATGAAATCATATGTTTTCACTTATTTTAAGCCACATGGGACGAAGAAACTATATTACATACCTTGCCCCTTCTGTGAAAAGCTTTTCTTCCATATAAAACTAAATTCATTCATTACTAAATCTAGTTGTTGAATAATCATTTCAACAAAACTGTGTTAACATCAAGTGCCATCCACTACAAGTTTAAACAAATGTGTTTGAACTTAAGTGGATGAATGAAAAGTATGTTTATTAACTTCTTAAAAATTGAACAAGATATTTGTGTCTTGTAGAAGCAACCATCCTCAGAGGCAACAAGAATTATAGAATTACGTCATTATTTTTTGTTGTCTCTGAGGATGGTCACTTTGCCACCGAGATGTACTCAACTTAATCAATCAACAAAAGTTATTTAAGGTGTTTGAGTGTTATTTATTATAAATACACCTCAGTTTGTTCCAAAATTAGTGGGCAACTACCCGAAACCGTGGCGAAGCTTGAATACCTTTGATAAAGGTTTATCTGCTCAACATTTCTCCCTCTAGCTAGATAAACTTGATTGAATTAAACCTTTGCCTGGTCAAAGCAACTGAGTCTTGCCTGAGGCGATTGAAACGAACTGTGACCACCGGATCCGGACAGATAGCGCCAGCTGCTTAAGTAGAATTAATTGTTGAAATGCATGAGCCTTTTGTCTGTCGAGGAATGAGACTGCGCTTTTATTCAAAAATACAACAATAAAAGCTGTTTGCCATTGTTGGAATATCTCGGCGCTAATTGGTCTACTCGTAAAATATTAAAAAATGGAGAAAACAGACTTACGTACTTTGCACCATAGAAACTGTCAGTATTCGCGTTCATATATCCTAAAAGTATTCCAATTTTCTTCCGCATGCAACAGCAAACAGAACCAATTTATTCAGATCTGAAAAAATAAATTACAATTAGTTTCATTTATGTACATAATTTTTACATATTTACGTAACAGTTTTACATAATATTAAATAAATGTAATATAAATAAATGTATAGGCTATACAATAACTTTATTGTTACATTATGTAACATAATATGGAATAACGTTTTTGCTACAATAAGTAACTTAATATCCAGTAACATTAATAGTAGATTACGTAACATAATGTGTAGTAATCGTTGTTGTTACAAGATGTAGCATTATAACCGGACTCTATTGTAACTTAGGTAATATCATATACGGTAACTTTATTATTACATGTTGTACCACTATTAGCACCAATCTTATTGTTACATTACGTAACGTAATAAGTTGTAAATGCTATTGTTAAACAAGTAATACG
The DNA here is from genome assembly GCA_036971475.1 of Prosapia bicincta. Classification (NCBI taxonomy): domain Eukaryota; kingdom Metazoa; phylum Arthropoda; class Insecta; order Hemiptera; family Cercopidae; genus Prosapia; species Prosapia bicincta. The sequence goes on along the minus strand of JBAIZL010000007.1, from coordinate 60,545,611 downwards.
TAACATAATACAGTAACTTTATTGTTAACTCGTGTAACATATTATGTAGTAAACTTTATTGTTACAAATGTAACAATATGAAGTAACAATATTCTTATATTGTGTAACATATTATATACCAAACGTTCTTGTTACAGTATGTAACATAATATGCAGATACTTTTTTTGTTAAATTAGATAACATAATATGCAGAGACTTTGTTGTTAAATTAGGTAACATATTATGCAGAGATTTTGTTGTTAAATTAGATAATATAATATGCAGAGACTTTGTTGTTAAATTAGATAACATAATATGCAGAGAGTTCGTTGTTAAATTAGATAACATAATATGAAAAGCCGTTTTTGTTAAATTAGATAACATATTACGCAGATACTTTTTTGTTAAATTAGATAACATAATATGCAGAGGCTTTGTTGTTAAATTAGGTAACATAATATGCAGAGACTTCGTTGTTAAATTAGATAACATAATATGCAAAACAGTTTTTGTTAAATTAAATAACATATTACGCAGATACTTTTTTGTTAAATTAGATAACATAATATGCAAAACAGTTTTTGTTAAATTAAATAACATATTACGCAGATACTTTTTTGTTAAATTAGATAACATAATATGCAGCGACTTTGTTGTTAAATTAGATAACATTATATGCAGAGACTTTGTGGTTAAATTAGATAACATAATATACAGAGACTTCGTTGTTAAATTAGATAACATAATATGCAGAGCCGTTTTTGTTAAATTAGATAACATGTTATGCAGAGACTTTTTTGTTAAATTAGATAACATAATATGCAGAGAGTTCGCTGTTAAATTAGATAACATAATATGCAAAGCCGTTTTTGTTAAATTAGATAACATATTACGCAGAGACTTTTTTGTTAAATTAGATAACATAATATGCAGAGGCTTTGTTGTTAAATTAGGTAACATAATATGCAGAGACTTCGTTGTTAAATTAGATAACATAATATGCAAAGCAGTTTTTGTTAAATTAGATAACATATTATGCAGAGACGTTTTTGTTAATTTAGATAACATAATATGCAGAGACTTTGTTGTTAAATTAGATAACATAATATGCAGAGACTTCGTTGTTAAATTAGATAGCATAATATGCAGAGCCGTTTTTGTTAAATTAGATAACATATTATGCTGAGACTTTTTTGTTAAATTAGATAACATAATATGCAGAGACTTCGTTGTTAAATTAGATAACATAATATGCAAAGCAGTTTTTGTTAAATTAGATAACACATTATGCAGAGACTTTTTTGTTAAATTAGATAACATAATATGCAAAGCCATTTTTGTTAAATTAGATTTCATATTATGCAGATACTTTTTGTTAAATTAGATAACATAATATGCAAAGCCGTTTTTGTTAAATTAGATAACATATTATGCAGAGACTTTTCTGTTAAATTAGATAACATAATATGCAAAGCCGTTTTTGTTAAATTAGATTACATATTATGCAGAGACTTTTTGTTAAATTAGATAACATAACATGCAAAGTCGTTTTTGTTAAATTAGATAACATATTATGCAGAGACTTTTTTGTTAAATTAGATATCATAATATGCAGAGATTTTGTTGTTAAATTATGTAACATTATATACAATAAAGTTATTGTTATACTATGTAACATAATATGCAGTAGCTCTATTGTTATATGTTGCACTATTATAAGCAGGAATATTATTGCTACATTAAGAAACTCATTAGAAAATGTATTTATTGCTATATCATGTAACATATTTGTCGTAACATTATTCAGTTTGTTTACTTTCTTAACAGTTTACTGCTGACTTTGAGTGATTCAACGCCCAAACCGCGAACATTAGACAAGCGGTGAATGACTAGTGTTTGTTTATGCATTGTTTTCATTCATCGACCGGCGCCATTCAATCAACGCCACAGTTTCGATTCTGTTTAGATCCACACTTTGTTCAAATTTTATGTTCCCACAAACCATTACACATTCAACACAAATCACCTGTTCGTGTAACCATGCATATCTGCAAGTTTTGCCGCACTAACATACTACCTTGTTGGCGCATGGCACTATTTTTGTTTTTAATGCAGCAAATAAAGAACGTGCTATTGTGTGTTATGTTTTGGATTTTAGTTCCATACAATAAGCCTGGATTCGATTAATTCTGAACGTCCACTTTGCTATCGATTACTTATCACACTTTCACTGCAAACTTTGACTCGATCCATGAGTCTGGCTCTCTCTAAATTAACGACCATTTCCTTTCGATATTATATCAAAACCAGGTTCCGTTCTGTTGTAACATGCATTTTCGATTATTATTTTTGTTAATACTATTACTTTTAGATCATAAAAAATATACTTTTTCCCAAATTGTGTTTATTTTCCCAGTGTTTGTTTACTTATTTTTATAGTTTTCTCCACTCTTCTCTCTCTTTCTCTTTGATTGTATCGTCTGTTGTTGGACCAGACCATATGCTTTACTATAGAGAGCTTCTGACGAAATAGTGTACAAGTTTATTATCAGAAGAAAGTATACTTTTTGAACACTTTTGAGACACCGTTGGCCTTTTGAATACTTAATATTTGATTTACTATTTCGTTCACATCATCAGTTACTCCAACAGTTTTACCATTTACTTTAGTAGAACTCTACACACCGTATACTGACAATGTTCTGCCTTCATTATCAGTAGCTGTATTTGCCTTCTTTAATACAAGATTTAGGATTTCAATATTATAAGTCTTTTGTGAAAACACAAATATTTAGTAATAAAATTAAAACCGTATTACCGTCTAATACATTTTGGTTGCGTTATGCCTGAGGAAACAATATTAAAATATTCCTCTCTTTTTAAATAACATGAAACGCACTTCCACGATTGCAAAGTAAAGCGACGCTGGAAAGTTGAAAAATAAAATTTAAAATCTTCCTCGAAATGTCCTTTCATGTAAAAACATTACATTGTAAAGTTGGGCGATACCTTTTTCCTTTGAAGTGTACAAGTTATAAAAACGTTAATTTCCTTAACGAAAAGACAATTTCCGCCTTTCGTAGTTTTCCCTTTCAAAGTCTTTTGACTACAGTAAAATGACATAAATATTTTCTGTAAATGCTTGTTTAGCTTTTTCATTCTTTCGCTCGTAGAGGCCCAATGGTTACACTCCACCCTTCCTCTGATTTTTACCTTTGACATGTCTCTTGAATAATTTATTTTTATGTTTGTCTCCTAAGACAAGTTTTTATTCCCTAAATTCGTTCTCCTATAATTTATAATCTGTAGTTAATTCTTTCCCCTACAATAGAAACACAGAGCCATATTGTAAGTACATAGAAAATGTTTTATAAAAACAATAACGCCCTAAATGTTTACCACTTAGTAGCATTTCCTTTTACACAGAATGTTTACCGCATAACACCTGATGCTCTACTATATATAATGTATAGGTTCTAAGTAAGTCTTTAGAATATGATATAAATATTTTCTATTAGTCAGTGCTTGAACCTCTCTCATTCATCTGGAGCACACATCCTTAATCCTTTCATCATTTTCCTCAATTGGTCACCTTTGTCTGCTTCCAGCTTTGTCAAAATACTTTAATAGCATACCAAACATATTTTTTTTTCATTTCTATAAAGAAAATTACTGCTAATGTATACCTCTTCTTGAATATTTGTAGCATTATTTGTTTTCTAATCACATTTCCCCATACAGTCTTCGTACCCTCTTAGGACACTGCCTAATTAATATGCTTCTACTCTTTTCTAAGCCCCACTACCTAGGGAGGTAGCTTTATTTTTCTACCATAATCTTCTTACGTTCTCTTTAATGCTTGTACATGTAATCGTCTATCCCATTAGACTGTGTTTGCTATCCACATATAGCCCTCTATCCCATTAGACTGTCTCTGGTATCCTCATATAGCTCTCTATTTCATTAGACTGTGTTTGCTATCCACATATAGCCCTCTATCCCATTAGACTGTGTTTGCTATCCACATATAGCCCTCTATCCCATTAGACTGTCTCTGGTATCCTCATATAGCTCTCTATTTCATTAGACTGTGTTTGCTATCCACATATAGCCCTCTATCCCATTAGACTGTCTCTGGTATCCTCATATAGCTCTCTATTTTATTAGACTGTGTTTGCTATCCACATATAGCCCTCTATCCCATTAGACTGTGTTTGCTATCCACATATAGCCCTCTATCCCATTAGACTGTCTCTGGTATCCTCATATAGCTCTCTATTTCATTAGACTGTGTTTGCTATCCACATATAGCCCTCTATCCCATTAGACTGTGTTTGCTATCCACATATAGCCCTCTATCCCATTAGACTGTCTCTGGTATCCTCATATAGCTCTCTATTTCATTAGACTGTGTTTGCTATCCACATATAGCCCTCTATCCCATTAGACTGTGTTTGATATCCACATATAGCCCTCTATCCCATTAGACTGTCTCTGGTATCCTCATATAGCTCTCTATTTCATTAGACTGTGTTTGCTATCCACATATAGCCCTCTATCCCATTAGACTGTGTTTGCTATCCACATATAGCCCTATATCCCATTAGACTGTCTCTGGTATCCTCATATAGCTCTCTATTTCATTTAGACTGTATCTGATAGCTTCACGCAGGCCACAATCCCATTAGACTGGGGCTGGTATCCTCATATAGCCCTCTATTTCATTAGACTGTATCTGATGGTTCCATGCAGGCCTCTATCCCATTAGACTGTGGCTGGTATCCTCATATAGCCCTCTGTTCCATTAGACTGTAACTGATACCCTTATGTAGGCTCACTATACCATTAGACTTTGTCTGGTATCCTCATATAGCCCTCTATTCTATTAGACTCTATCAGATGGCTCCATGCAGGCCTCTATCCCATTAAACTGTGTCTGGTATCTTCATATAGCCCTCTGTTCCATTTTACTGTATCTGATTGATGATGTTACCTGTCTTTTTGACAGCCCGGCTACTTGCCGGGGCAACACCAGTTAGCCTACAGGTACAGAAGACAGGGAATATCATACGGAAAATTATACAAAATAGATCTACCATAGGTCAACTTTATGCTGTTATCTTAATCAAAATTTCTTACACCCAAGCGATGATTGACTTGATATAGCCTATTATTGGCTATCTTGTCATTCAGGTTTTTGGTAATGCGAATTTACTGCCTTTTTGCTCTTAATCTAATTTTGTTTAAAACTTTACACTCCTAAAACTAACCCTACAAAAAGGCGTTACTGCGTATTGTGGGGGTTCGCCTTGGTTGTTTATTTTATGTGTTTGTCATATCGACATCATTTTGTTAAATGCTCCCCAGATAGCGTTGTAATAGCGCGCAGAAATACGAACAAGCGATCCTCTAAACACTCTGAAAGGCATCGTTTCGCGACCACTTTGATGTGGCAAGAGCAATAAATAACCTGCACGTTTGAATTGGCTTCACTTTATGACCACGTCAATACTTTCCTTTTTGTTACATGTTTTGAGAAGTTTGTTTTACCAATTTATCTAAACCCAGCTGCTATACAGCCTATGCTATACACTACATAAATATGTTGAGGTTATTGCCTTTCTACCTTTACTATCTATATTCTACTACCTGCACTACCTGCAGTATGCTGAGTACAATAGACAACCTCCGAAACGCGTCAATAAATAAATATAAATTTGGATGAATGCTACGATGGGGCAGTTTTTTTTATTTCATCATAATTCAATTTTAGAAATAAAATTACAAAACTTAAAAATGTCATATATATATATATATATATATATATATATATATATATATATATATATATATATATATAGGCACTTGCTTTTAGCGTATATTATATTATAACACTGTTTTTATTATTAAAAGAAGTCTTAGTATGTATTACACAATAAACTATTTTAAATAAAACCTAAGATAGTTTCGTATAAAATGTCCTTGGTTTATATATATATATATATATATATATATATATATATATATACAATAAGTAATATATTGATATTATTAATAAATATAATGGTTGGACACCAAATCTGTTTTTAATGGATTAAATTTAGTGAATGATTATTACAATTTCTTGAATAACAAAACAAATTCGCTGTATATTTATTTAATTAAACTTAAATTACTTTAAAATATATTGGGTTTTAATAATTAGTTTAAACAGCAACAATCAATCTACAATATTCACGTTTTTAAAATAATTGCATGTACTGTAATATCACGTACATATAATTTAATAGAAATTGATTCTAAGCGTGTTAGCTTATTTTCAGCAGAAAAATAAAAGAAAATAAACTGTTATTTAATTTTCAATTGCTCTGCATATATATATATATATATATATATATATATATATATATATATATATATATATATATAGAGAGAGAGAGAGAGAGAGAGAGAGAGAGAGAGAAAGAGAGAGAGAGAGACAGAGAGAGAGAGAGAGAGAGAGCGAGATGTGAAATTACTGTACTATTTAGTTACTAAGTGCCTGTTCCCCAAATCCACTGTGTTGACTTTATGAATTTGATTTTTTTTTTAATTTAAATTTCAATAATTAGATAAATTCTACTTAGTAAAGTTACTCAAGTAAATTTTAGTAAGATTGCTCGATCACTTTGGTCCTTCAGGAATGGCTCCGTTCTGACGGAGAAACTTCTTTAAGTCGGTAGAACGTCGCTCCTTTAGTAACTTGTAGCTTTCGCGGCCTTCCGATTCTACCATCACATCCTCTCTGACTCCCAGATCTTATCTTATTCCTCCGTTAGTCCTTAACCTCTTCATATGCAGCTCCCAACACTATATGCCTTCCCCTCCGACATCCAAAACTTCACTTCTTATACCTTCGACTTCGATAATTAAACTTTCCTCTCCTAGATTCCTTGATGCTCATGGTTTCTAACTGCTTTGTACACCCATACTTTTCTGTGTCATTTCAACCAATCCTGGCCGGTCCATCCATTGTTGCCCTGGCCAATCTGTTTGTCAGTCTGAATGGGAGGGGGTTTGGTGACGTCAGAGTTTATGCAACGTCGGTTTATGCAACGACTTTAATTTTTTTATAAATATTTTTCTCATTTACTCGTTTTGTAGTTGCACCCCGTGAATTTACTTGTCTGATAAATTTCGGTTATGTTAAAAACATGTTCATTACCTTTTGACGTTTTCACCCTAATTGTTCTAATAACTATTGCATGCTATTTTGTAAAAGACGTTTGCTATCACGCAATAATCTTTTGCCTTTATACTCACAACCAGTTACTTTTGTGTAGGTTTACGTTTATATATTTCCGACATTTATATATTCCACCTTTCCCCCATGTAAACAAATCATCTCTTTTATTAAATTAAGCATTTAAACAATCTATTGGTAGAATTGTCATGCTTGTAATTTATAAATAGGAATTGTAGGCCTACAATAATTATAAGCATGCCAATGTTATCACCTGGTGATTCGCTTAAATAATTTCAACTAATAAATCATTTATGAAGATGCTTCTAATATCCCCGGTGAAAGGATTAAATCTGTTAATTTCCTCATTGTCTATAATATATTATAAAAATATTTAAGAATTTTATCCAGGAAAACTACGGAAATACTTCACATATAAAATGTATACTGCAGAAATAAACAGCACTCCTACGTCACATCTAAAGTCTTTGAAAGTAACAATATGCAATTTCATTACTCAAAAAAATAAATAAATGAAACATAATTTAATCATCCTTTTATTTCGAAAAAGATCTAAAATACAATAGAACCTCTCTTTATCTGCTACCCTAAAACACTGGTATTTTTATTAGTAAAATAAAATGGCGGAAATTTGGAAGATAGTGTTAAAGATGGATGTTTATTAAAATTCATACAAATTTACGATTGGAAGAACTGACATCTTGTAGATATTAAATATGTAACGGGCATCCCAGGCTATTATTTTTAGTCATATACAAAATTCCAGTAGAGAATGTCAGCTAAATAAAACCTTTTAATGGGTTATTTCAATAAATAATTCAATTATTTATGATTTATTCTTATATTGTCATTGTAAGTAAAAGTGAATGACCTTCAAGGTATAAAGGTTTTGACCCATACACATTTTATTGATGATTGATTCAAATATTGTTAACAAAGCTAGAAGAGGGCGAAAATCCTATTAAAAGATTTGACCCATGCACAAATCGAATTATAAAAGCTTACAATTAACTATAAACACAAAATATTGCATGTTGGATATACAAAGTATTACAACACCAAGTTACGAATAATGAAATAAAGGTTTGCTACCAATTACTTACGGATTTAAAGGTCTACGCTCTGAATATATTTTGATACGCAATGCATCTGGAAAGGAGGGGAGTCGTAAATAAAGGGGGTAGAATTAAGGTGAGGAGATAAATTCTCGTCGAGGGAAGAAGATTCATGGAGTACGTGTTCAAGCCATACTCACTATCCGATCATAGCTGCTGGATACATTAACGTATATTGGAGGAGATACATAAATGTAATGTATTTCAGATTAGGAACGGATATGAAGCTGTCTCGTAGGTCTCTAAATACATCATTTAACAAAGGAAACATGCGATATTCTGTAAATAGTTACTGTTGTTGACGTTTTGTGAATGTTATACTTGCTAAATATAGTTCACCTTAATTTGTATTTGGTTTTTGTCACATAGAAATTATAGTTACAAAAATTAAATAAACGTTCGAAGAAGATCTAAATGTTTTCCTGGACGTTTTAGACAGCGCACAAAATGGCAAGAGTCAATCTACTCACTAATTGTAGAATTGTACAAAAGAATCTCGATTATCCGAGCCCCCACTAACCGATTTCCGGGTTAAGCGAGTACGAAGAGTTTCTAAATATTTCTGGATGTTTTACGCAGCGTAAATATGACAAGAGTCAATAAACCGACTACTTGTAACGTTGTTCAGAAGAACCTCGATTATCCGAACCTCCACTAACCGATTTCCGGGTTAACCGAGTACGAAGGGTTTCTAAATGTTCTTGGAAGTCTTATGCAGCGTAAGCAATGAAAGAATGCATAAACCCACTACTTGTAACGCTGTACAGAAGAACCTCGATTATCCGACCACCCACTAACCGATTTCAGGGTTAACAGAGAATTAAGAGTTTCTAAAGGCTCCTGGAAGTTTTATGCAGCGTACAAAATGATAAAAGTCAATCTACTACTACTTGTAAAGTTTTATAGAAAAACCTCGATTATCGGAGCCCTTTAAGTTTTATACAGCGCATGATGAGTCCATCAATCCACTATTGGTAACGTTGCACAGGAAAACCTCGATTATCCGATTTCTCCCTAACCGACTTCCGGGTTAACCATTATAAGGAAAAAAATATACAGTTCGTGTATAGACTTTGGCTTTCAGGACTTGGATCCTGATTTATGTATGTCTTTTATTCATTTTGTATATCTAGGTCCATTTCGTTTGATAAATCATTAGATGCTGTTTTTCTTATTATTGAAAACGTTTCCATTCATTTTATAGTTTCTTAAAGGTTCTCCCCTCAATTTTAAAGCGACTTAACGTCATCCAAGTTTTCAATTATCCGAGGCCTTGCTGTAGTTTGTCTGTGAGTAATCAAGCCATTTCAGTGAGGACAGAAGGGTTAAGGTAAGACGAAATAATGATGGTAGGAAATTAATTCTGAAAATGGTCAGGAAATATTGTTAGAAATAGAAGGAATTCAATTATAACCAGTGAAAGGGTTATGGTTATAACAATATTTGACATGCTAGATTACATTAAAATAAATTATTGAAGAGCTAAATTGAAGATCAAAATCAAGGATGTGGGAAAATAGAAATATTGAGACACACGCAGTAGAAATATTAAAAAAAATATGTCATGTTCAATAACAATGGTCTCAAAAGACATTGAAAGTAAAAATTACCAAGATGCTGATCAATCTTTTTAAAAAGTAATTAATTACTTTGTTATGTATTGAAGAAATTAACGCCTTATATAAGACAGTCTCTCTCTTTCTCTGTAATCTCTCTCTTTCAGTTTGTGTGTGTGTGTGTGTGTGTGTGCATGTGTGTGTGTGTGTGTGTGTGTATGTGCGTGGGCTGTGAATGTGTCTGCGTTTATACGTTTCTTAAAATCAAATGAAACCTTATGAAAAATGTTGATAATTTTGCTTTAATAGTTTCCAAATTTTGTTTTCCTGTCCTAGGGCAAAAACCCGTGTCATGTTATTTTGAAATTCCATAATGTCTCAAATTTCAAGTCCCCTTAGCCACATCGCGCCTCATTAGACTAGGCGTTAATGAGGTCTTTAATTATCAACTTTATTTGTTTTTACGAAACATTGTGATATTGAAATTATAAATCTTCTCAACTGGTATTAAAGAAGGCAAATAAATATCCAGAGAGGGATAGTGTATAAATAAAGTCTTTAGTTTGAGGAAAAGTTCTACTCAAGTAAATACAGTAGAGCCTACGAGTCCCGATTTTCCGAGCTTCCGTTATATTCGAGCCTATTTCTATCTGATCCTATTTTGTCTATTTGAAAGGAAATTTAATGGATTTACTGTTAGACAATGCGCCGTCACATTCCAATGAAGATCAGCTGTACCCGTGCTTTATTTCTACCCGCAAATATCATGAGCCTAGTCTAGCTGAAGAATCAGAGTGTTACCAGAAAATACAGACGTTAACATTTTCAATCTCTCTTGGAAGAGACTGAAGGGGAAAAGCATTGTAGGCTCTCTAAAAACGTTATGGTTAATTGAGTTGTATACAGGACAGCCGAATCACCAGAAGAAATAAAATAAGAAACATCAAGTAAGTTGAGAAAAAAATCGTCATGATGAAACTGTTAACTGTGTGATCAATAAGAAGAAACAGATTTGACATTTCTCATGAAGAACCTTATAGGCTGTGAAAATTTCTATGTGAACAGTTTGATATACCAGATGTTAAGATAATTGAAAAGGTACAACAAACTACTGAAGCCAGTGATGACGAGAGCAAAAATAAAGTTTCGACCGAAAGAGTAATAGAAGGGAAAATTAATCACTGTGGAGGAACAGCCGCTTTGGAAACTGTGCTATATTGAACAACAGACAGACACAATGCGAAACTCTGTGCTTCTGCTAACACGTCTACCCGACACCGCAGCACAAAAACTATCTGATAAGCAGGCGCAAAACAATTTTTATAACTTTTTTGAAAAACATCTAGCAACTGAAATGAGCAATTTATTCCATAAAATCATTAATTTATGTAACTACTGTAATCAATAAAGTTCTATAAACCTATTTTGTGCATTCTTAATTATAGTACTAGGGTCCATTAAAACCCCATTTTGTCTAATATACATTTCCATATAATCCGAGTTTTCGATAATACGAGGGGTCTCAGTCCCATCTACCTCGAATTATCGAGAATCTACTGTAGTACAACCATGGTAAAACTGAGTAGCAAACAATATCGTTAATGGAATGTGTTATGTCCTAAACTACAGAATCGCGGGTTTCGGCTACCTCATTAACCGTCTCGGCTATGAGGGCCTTGGAGTGGGTTTCTCCTGCATCACAGAAGCAGTCCGTTATGGAAACATAGAAGTGGGAACAACATATCGAATATAATCAGAATATAGCTAAATGAAGCTCCCTGAAGATGGCGGGAGCGAGAACACGGTAGAAGCATAAATGATCGGAGGACTCCGGAGGTACAAAGCCTTTATAAGACAAAGAATTTGCGAGAAGTATGAAAAATGCTACAACTTAGGGGAAAATCATGATTTTGTTGGCAAGATCGCATCCTTGAGTTTATAAAGAAATGAAGAACTGTTACGCGTGTCAATATGGGATAAAGGAGGATAAATTTAATAGTTATAACTGTGTTAGGGATATAACGATATCCTAACATTGGAAATGAACAAGAAGCATGATTATGTTAATAGGATACATAATAGTTAAATTCCTACTGTATACAGATAGGTAATAGATAGATGAACAAATACCCTCCCGTGTCATTTGGGATAGGGAAAGTATGAAGAAGCAAAGCATTTAAAGAGTGTACACGTGACTTTAACGCCAAATGTAAAATTCACTAGCTCCACACGAGACCGTTCATCCAAATGAGGAAATTTATGCCTAGACCGCTTAGATCCGCATCCACCGTTGATAACTCAACATTAACCTCGCGTTTGACGTGATCCATACTCTCCCGTCAAGTAGTTATTCCCATTTAGTTACGTTTAGTTTTAATGTATATCATTTACTTCCTTTACATCCTTTTCACCTATTGTTTATATTAATGATCACAATTAAATTAACTTTTTTGTATAGCCTTGAGGGGTTCGTTCTTTTCCTGAACGATGAACAGTTTGATTTTCTGTTATTGTGAACCGACACATTTCTTTCTGAGTTTCTCCATTAGCTTTGGTTAGTGCATCCTTTCCGAACTAGTATATCGCCTTCATTTAATCATGTGTATCAACAGTTTATTCTGTTTGAGAGCTTTTATTCTTAAACGATACTTCCATTCAATTCTTTCCCTCCTGCCTTTTACTTGTTCTCTTCTTTTATCTATCTTACTAGCAGCATTCGTAAATAATGCCTGTACCTATTCAAGATTGCTTTTTTTCTGTACAAGTAGTTTAGTACATTATAATTTTTCATTTAAGATTTCGTTTATCGTGCTACCATCATTCTCAACTGCGCTAGTGAATAAAACAAAATATTACTTGTTTTAAGTGCACCTATTTTATCATCAAACCCTCACTTTTGTAAGACGTTTTCATACTCATTCATTTCTGCAAACGTATATTAACTTTTTACACTTTTAAATTTATAGTTTTTTCATAAAATTATTCTCATTTATAAAAAACAGAAGTTAAGCTTCGAACGTGATCGCAGAAGTTAATAGTCAACAGGGGAACGTTATCGCAGAAGTCCATACTGAAACGGGGAACCTGGAGGCTTTAAGTAATGAAAGTCAACCTGGACGTTTCTTGCTGATATTCTCAGGAGGACGGTAAGTCTATGGTTGCAAGTGTTGCAACATAGAACAGTTGTTCAACCTGAGTCTGCAGATATTCATGATAAGAGAGTGAACCTGACTACCCGATGCATATCTACATGGATAGACGATGACACTACGGGAGATTGTGAGTAAGGTCCGTCTTTCCCATTGAGTTTATTACAGGTGCATATTATAAGCTAGTCGTCCACTAAGTATTCATAAAATTAACAAATTGTTTGTGTTTTTATTTTCAATGTTACTATTAGGTGGGAAAGTATATAAAAAAGGACCTCTAATTCTTCTCCAAGCAATCCTCTCTAGCTTCCAGTCTTCGGATGACTTCTACGTTTGTTTTTTTCACATGTAGAAACCTCACGAAAGCTCGTGGCACAAACTTAACACATGCTCTAGTATAAACACCCGAGACAAAGCAAGAGACCTGGCTGGTTCATGCGCAGTTGCTTATTTGATACTTAGAGTGAGGGAGCTGACTCAGTTTTTATCGAAGCTCGCCGTTATAGGTACCGGTCCACCACAACCACTGTATCTTGCTCGCCGCTGTGCATAGATGCACAAGACTGGTAAACTTCTTTCTCCCTAGCCTTCCACCTCTGGTAGTCACCTAACTCCCTTTGCGCATCTCAAGTCTCTTCCAGTGTCTCGAGAGTTGTCCACATGAATATAAAATATGAATTTTAGGTATTGACGTAAAGTCGTGTATGACGTAATGATATGAATGGTGTAATGGCGTAAAGGGATGAATGACGAAATGACAACACAAAAATATGTCAAAGAATCATAGGTCATGTGGGCAAGGTCGACAGGAAATAGATTTATTCATGAAGTGATGTATATCTGCTATTCAGCAACAATATTACCGTAGAAATACACAATAAGTAAGTAATGGCCCCGTACCTAACGACATATATTGATTACAGGGTTTGTTAATAGATTTTGCCTATGTGGTTGGTGAAAAGATATGTGGAACGAGTTGACATTTGACCTTGAAAGGAAACCTAATTTACTCGTTTCCAATTGACGGATGCGATTAATTTAATTTGCAAAGAGTGAAAAAAGGCAAAAAACGTCAAACTTACTTTGGAACGCTGATGCCTTCCTTTTTCTGTTATTCGTGAATAAGTGAAATTAGCAGAACTTTAATAATGCTCTTGACCCAACGACAAATATTTCATACAGTAGTATGCATTAGTGTTGGACTAAATTTTCATTTACTAGAATAGTATTTCCAGCAGCAAACTGTAGTAACTCTCACTCTTCGCCCAATCTCTTCACTTCGACTCTTACGGGTATAAAGTAACAATTAAGTATAAAAACCATCTAAACAAAGTTTTAATTTTAAAACGTTCACAATTATGGCCAATTTATCTTCCTTGCATATTGTATAGCCCTACTAGGGTGGTGTTAGCACGTGTAATATAAGCTACATTTAACGCTACAAAATGAGAAATCATTATTATAATTATTGTTATTAATGTTTTACAACGGATTTCACTCGGGCGAACTGTTTTACCAAAGCGTATTCTTTTCTTGTTTGGCCTCCTCAATTCACTCCTAATCACAATATAATTCCCACATACGTATCCAAAACAAAGACCTATAACTCGTTAAATTCTGATAAGACGTCCTCTTTTTAAGAATCAAACAGCCTCCAATTCTAGAAGTTTGTGGACGATTAAATAGTTACGAAACGCGTCTAATTTCCAACATCATTTTCTTAATTTGCTGAATGTCCACTTACTTGACCTCCGTGTTATTACATTCGTTTAGTTTTATTTATAAAAGTAAATCATACAAACAAAAGTGTGACACAATACAACTACCGCATCTTACCAAGATACTTAAGATGAAGTGGATACTTGAATACTAGTGGAGGTGGGAGGCCAGGTAGCTAGCCATCTTCTTGATTTTAGACACAGTGGTAAACAAGACACATCGGTTGTAGCGGACAGATACGTATAACAGCGACGTTGAACAAACTCTGTTTCAGCTGACTCTACCAGTCTTTACGTGACATGTAGGCAACTGTGTATCATCTAGTATAGTCTCTTGCTATGGCTCGTGAATTACAACTTAACATGGCAAACAAAATCTTGTGGCGCTGCTAGATAGTGTGTGTAGTGCTAGCTGTAGAGCTACCAACCTGATTATTGTTAAATTGTATGGATATATTTGGAATTGAAACGGTGAATTTAGGCCTGGATGATTATGGGGATATTAAACTCCCATGGTGATTTAGGATATGAGGACCGTGGTAGAGTTTGCCGCTTAGTGGTTGATACTAAACGTTCATATTTTGTTAAACTACGAAACTAAGAAAGAACTATACTTTGGAATTATCCAAATCCTGTGTTAAAATATTTTAAAAATAAATTTGTTTAAAAGCTGCCGATTGGTTTATAAAAGCAATTGACTAAGTTTGGATCGTTAACAACTGCAAATCAAGGTTTCCAAACTAAAATTCCCCGCGATCGACTCATGTTATAATGCATTTGTAATGACTTCCTACTGTCAAAAGCATCCAAGATATGGAATCGAGCCAAGTTCAAGTCAACAACTCAAGTAAAACTTCATTTTACCTCCTTCAACCTCTTGTTCTAAAGTCTGTTTAGGACAGGCAAATCTTGTGTTAACGATTTAACACAAATTAAATCTACTGGACTATTGCTGAAAAATAAAATGAAGGACTCTCTGTGCTACGGGTATCGGTGGTAATATCACCAGAAATTAAGAATAATCTTTATAAATCAGGTAAAACTTTCTGGTATGTAATACAGATATAGCAAATGTTATTAAAACTATAACAGTATTTTGCAATTAACAGATCTAGAAAATAGTGAGCCACTTCGTCAATGTCACACTATCATTAGCACGTTCGCATACTCAACGAGATGGAGCCTGAGAGTAAACCCAGAGCCAAGGGTTTTATGGAAAATTGTAAAAATATTAACCATGGTTGTCACTAAAACTACCCGTTCCTGATGGAGAAAATGCGGTGACAAACGTTCAGAACTTCTTTCTGTCGAAATAGTGGCTGTCGAAATATATTTCTACTTTTAGTTTTAGTTTAAGCTGTATTGTGAAAAAAGACTGCTATAGAACAATTATTTGCAAAGGGTGTTTAATGAAAGAATTAATTTCTGGATGGTTTTAGATTAGTTACGAACTGTTTTATTAAGGGATAGGTCTATATATTTACAAGCAGAAAACACTTGCAAAATGAGTTTGAAAAAAATTAAACATAATTAAATGGACAGCTAAAGTGAGGTTTGCTGAAGAATGTAAATATATTACCGTTGTGTGAACACTTCTGGTGTCACACAGATACACCTACCCCACAAACAACCCCCTTCAGGCGCATACAAATATAGCACACACATATTACACATAATCATGCACAAATATACACATACACCACACCAACACACAGCCGCACACAACACACACAACACACACACACACACACACACACACACACACACACACACACACACACACACACAACACACACACACACACACGTAATCAAATACACACACTTGCATACATCCAGACACACACACACACACATACATACAAACACACACACACACAAACCCCCCCCCCCACACACACACACAAACACACACAAACACACACACACAAACACACACACACACACACACACACACACACACACACACACACACACAAACCCACACACACACACACACACACACACACACACACACACAAACACACACACACACACACACACACACACACACAAACCCACACACACACACACACACACACACACACACACACACACACACACACACACACACACACACACACATACACACAAACACACACACACACACACACACACACACACACACACAAACCCACACACACACACACACACACACACACACACACACACACACACAAACACACACACACACACACACACAAACACACACACACACACACACACACACACACACACACAAACACACACACACACACAAACCCACACACACACACACACACACACACACACACACACACACACACACACACACACACACACACACACACACACACACACACACACACACACACACACACACACACAAACACACACACACACACACACACACACACACAAACCCACACACACACACACACACACACACATACACCACACACACACACACACACACGCCTGTTAAATATATACATTAGCAATGGGATCACCTCTCTCTAGTATAATATCAGAATTTACCTTCAAACACTTGAGGAAATAATCATCTAAGCAATAAAAACACAAGATCTCAACGGATATTTGGTACGATGTGTTGACGACAGATTGTACATCTCTAAGAATAAACAATAATTAATAAAATCATCCTAAAAGAAATTAACGACCTACAGCCTAACATAAAACTTGCCATGGAAGAAGGAATAAACAATCAAATAAAATATCTAGAATTAAAAATAAAAAGAAATACATATAAAATTGAATACTGAGTTTTTAGGACACCTACACAAACCATAAACACAATACCAATCCACTCTTACATTCAATATACTATTTACTAAAAATTACACTAAAATTGAAGAAAAAGATATAATAAATCGAATAGCCCATAAAACTTGATATTATAAAAAACAAAATAGATAAGAAGAATTTAAAATATAACTAAATTAAAACAACCTAAACATGAACCGCAAACTATAAAAAATAGGTCACATTCACATACGCAGAATTAAACGTTAAAGGAATAACTTATATACGAAAAATATAACATACAAAGATATATTAACCATATACCATAGAATAAACCAACCGGAAAATATGTCCCACGCTTATAAAGGAATTCATAAAATCGATTACCCAGTCTGAAATATACATTTCAACACAAAAAAGAAATTAAAAGACAGATATCAAGAGCACATTAAAGCATACATCAAACCAAACTCTTACAATTTAAATTTACCCCACACGCCATCAAAAACAACTATACATTCCCCACATGAGAAAAGATACATCTAATAAAAAAAAGTACAAAAAGGCCTACAAATGACAATCTAGGAATAATTACAAATTTATAAACGCAAAAAAATATAATAACCGAACGAATAGAAATAATTTTAAAAAATGTTAAATTATTTAACTTAATAGACAAAATTAACAACAAGACAAACCAAAAACGTCCCACAGTGCAGTGAAACCGAATAGAAGAGTCCCGTTATACCACGTGACAATGAAAATGCCAAACACCTGGCAAGTACAAGAAGCTGCTAGTATCAGAATAACTCGAAAATGAGAATATGTAATTGATAGTTCTGGAAGGTAGACCGGCATATATGCAAAGTAAGATTTTTAACTAAGAAAATTAAAGAGTAAGGAGTAGTGAATACAAGAAAACAGAGCTGCAAAGTTATATATATATATATATATATATATATATATATATATATATATATATATAAAGAACAAAAGTCTAAACACAAATACAAGAATTATAATTGAATTTACAATTCAAAGCTTTTCGTTGGCAAACAGTACCAACATCATCAGGAATATCCTGATGCTTTGAATTGTAAATTCAATTATAATTCTTGTATTTGTATTTAGACTTTTGTTCTTTATTAATACACAAGAAAACATACTGCGATATTTATATATATATATATATATATATATATATATATATATATATATATATATATATATATGAGAGGGGGGGGGAGATCACGTACACAAATAACACAAATACAACACACACACACACACACACACACACACACATATATATATATATTCTTTGTTTGAAGTGTATTAAGCTTTGAATAGCTATACATACTAGCAACACGGCGTGCGCATAAAGAAAACGCAACCTTCGTTCAATGCCAGTTAAGTAAAAGTAAAATAAATCACAATTATTTAACTTTAATACATTTATTGCTCACGAAAATAATAAAAGTAAACCTGTAAACATAACGTAAAAGCTTCAGCATCTCATATAAATAAACAAATGAAGCATGTGTTTGCACCAGACATAACAGTTTCTGTACAACTTAATTCCAGCAGCGAAATAATAAACATTTGGTGGTCTCAAAGTGTGTTTGCGAGGTGTCCAAATAAACTTGACGTATCGGGTCTTGGATCAGTGGAAACACTGAAGAAAAACAGAGGGCACTTGATATAGACATTTAGGAACCGAGACCGGCACAAAACAAACTGTGCGACCTAATGGCGATATACAGTTACTGGATGTTTATATCGCAGTGCTTCAATCATTCGATACTTCTTTAATAACTTTTGTTGCTCTTAACAAAGCTAGCATTATAAATGGTAGCTCCTTGTTTACTAGCGTCTTTTATTGTGTGTTTGTAAATTTATTACTATTTTCTCACAAACAGGCCAGTATTTCTTTAACCTATAAAAGTCATTATTGTTTTAATATTTTACTCGTTTTGAAATTACGTACTCACGTCACGGACGTATATAGACTGAATTTCAGGATGTGCTATAACAACCTAGGATTCGGAGATGGGTCCAGTGAACGTACCCCAGGGTGAATTTTGAATATTAATATCTTAAAAACACAGGTTTCAGGTATATTTTGAATATCGTTAGAATGATAAATTAAATATATAAAGTAAGTTATTTAGTGTAGTTACAGAAAATGTATTCCGCAATAGATGCGGAAAAAGTATAACTTTAACTAGAAAGTCTAAATTCTTTTATTTCTGGAGAGGGACGAGCCCCCCCCCCCCACCATATATAATAACAAGTATACGCTCATGTTTCGAGTGTATATTTCCCTTTCACTGTAACTGAATATGTTCATGGCGAAAATACAACACAGTTTATTCATATACAGTATTCCATACCCTAAATATATTATAGATATGTTACAGGTTTTTAACCCGTGTATAAATACTAATAATACACAAGTTGTAGGCGAACCTAGTAGATGATATCAGGTTTTTTATTCTACCATGAGAGTGATATTACCTATATTTTATATAAACCGTTTTCTAAACGGTGTTTTTTTAAAAATTCGTATTAGTAAAGCCCCCCTCCGATATTTAACAAGTAATAAATAAAAAAAAATTAAGTCAATTCCTATTTAAGTTAACAAAGAAATTTTGTTTGTTGCTTTTTATTAAATGAGAACAATTAATATAAATTAAGTAACATAACCTATGAGTTAAAGCAGCTGTTCTACCACATAAACTATAATATAAAAGCAGATGTTTTATGGAATCTTATGTTATCACTTATATTAAGCCAAATGGGACGAAATAACTATAATGCATACCTTGCCCCTTTTGTGAAACGTTTTTCTCCCTTCATTAAACTAAAATTAATACATTAAATTTATTTAATCAATTAACATTTGAAAGGAACTGTATTAACATCAAGTATCATCAAATATAGGTTGAAAAAATGTATTTTAATTTGATTGGATGGCTAAAAACGTATTTTAATAACGATTGAAAAATTGTTTAATATATGTATATATTGTAAATTCAATTATAAGTCTTGTATTTGTATTTTGACTTAGTTCTTTATTAATACACAAGAATACATATTGCGATATATATAGATATATAAAGAGTGTGAGCTAATAGAAGGAAACGAAAAACATTGGAAAAAACCTAATAAGACAAAAATAGTTGAAAACAAGTAATACTTCAAGCTACCTAAGATTAAACCCTTATCTCATTTCGTTGAACATATCATCAACATCATCAGAGGGGTAATACTACAAAATTACAATCTAGAATACAATAGATCGTCAGTCTGGTTTGTAAATTATTGTATTCTAATTGACATAGGCAACGAAGAAATATACGGGTTTAATGTTAGGTAACTTTTATTATTGGTTATTTTTGTGGTATTGGGGGTTTTCCAGTATTATTCAATTACCAACAGAGGGGCTGTTTAATCTGATGAAAGGTGGCTACAGATGATCTAACAATACAGCCAACAGAGGCTGTCGTCTAACAATGAAAAAAGGGCCCTAGTTGGAGAAACATTCAGCCAAAAGAATTACACTAATTTTAAAAATACTTGACTAAGTTAATACGTAGCTGCTTACTTGCTGACGCGTCTCAAAACATTCTTTCCTTTTACGAAGATAACCAGTAAGTAACTACAGCAAGTAAGCAACTACGTATTCACTTAGCTAAGTATTTTAAAATTAGTTTAATCAGTGAATTCAAGATGATTAAATCAAGCAAATTTAAAAGAATTAGTTGTCTACCTCTGAAAGAATCCTATATATCAGACCTGACCAACATATAAAGGTAGGGGGCCCCACCTATGTAGAAAAATCTATTTCGAGGTGGATTTACCAGGCGGTATGGAATTAAAACTACTGCCCAGAGGGCCTTTTTTGAAATTTAGATGCAAAATGGTGCCCTTTTAAGCTAATAGATGGCTTCAACTGACTGATACATTGACCCAATTTTGTATAAAATTATTCAATAGCTATTTTTTTAAAGTTTGAAAAATGTTTGGCGAGCCGCATATATTAGCCAGCGGTCATTAGCGCGGCCACCGGTCCTCCAGATATATATGTATAGCTAAGCTTCAACTTTGAGGTTATTATTTTTCGTAACGAATTTATCATGATGTTTGAGTGATTTGCTACTTTTTTTGGAAAGATCATAATAAATAAAAACATTGTAAAGAATCACATATGTCGACAGAAAGAGAGAGTAGCGAGAATAAAAAAAGAGGAGAAAGAGATAAATAGATAGATAGAGATAGATAGATAGAAAGAGAGAGAGAGAGAGAGGCAGTGAGAGAGTGGGAGAGAGAGAGAAGATTACATAAACTTTAACTTATTAAATAACGAAAAAAATCCTTTTTAACTGAAAAAAATTCAGGAACTGTAATCAGTTGTGTAAGGATTTTACATAAAAACTGCAATAACAAATTTTCTGCAAGAAAAACACAGATGTCAGATCTTCAAATAAAGCTAATATTACAAAATCTGTTTACATACTTGTTTCGTCAAGACGAGAGACATCATTAGGGAACAAGTGGGTGAGGAGTTTATTTTTTTTCTGATAACACTTCACTAAGTACTGACGACACTCGTGTTAAGTACAGTAAAAACAATATTTATTGGAATATTTCTTCTGCCCTGGTAGAAGTTTCATTCATTTATTTATTGGATGATATCAGTTTATGGATAATATTAGTGTTAAATAATATCCCTTTGAGACACTTTGGGGGTATTCAAATACGCAAGGTCAAATAACGGGTCAAATGATATTAATTTTTTATTTTCCCTCTTCACCTACGTTACTCAAATACATGAAAGTTAAACAAGAGACATTCGGTTAAATTTGCTAGAAAGCAAACATGTGAGAAAGAATTCTCTACGCATACATGGACTATGTTAAACTACAACACTATACATCTCTTTATATATATAGTTACTAAGTATCTGATAGATGAATAAAATAAAACGTAAACATTCTGAATGTAAAATGTAGCAATTGTAAAGTGAAACCAGTAATATAAACAAAAAAACTTATTTTACTTACTTTTTATTACATAATAATTATTAATATAAATAAAGTAACATAACCTATGTGTTAAAACAGTTGTTCTACCACATAATCTATACGTAAAATCAGCTGTCATGAAATCATATGGTATCACTTATTTTAAATCAAATGCAATAACAATATTACATACCTGGTACCTTTTGTAAAATGTTTTTCTGCCCATGTTTTTAGTGTATATTTTCCTTTCACTTTAATTGAATATTTCCTTGCCGAAAATATAACAAAATTTATTCATACACTTAATTCACTTAACCTGTTATATAAATTATAGATGTGATACACGTTTTTATCCCTTGTATATAAATACACTTAGCTGTAGGCGAACCTAGTCGACGATATCAGGTTTTTTATTCTACTATAACAGTAATATTTCCTATATTTTATAATAAACCATTTTCTAAACGTTTTTTTTTAAGTTTGTGCTAGTAAAACCCCTTGATAGTTAACAAGTAATATCTATTAAAAAAATCAACTCAACTCCTACTTAGGTCAAGAAGGAAGAATTTTATTTTACTTACGTTTTATTAAATGATTACAATTATTATAAATAAAGTAACATAACCTATGCATTTAAACAGCTGTTCTATCACATAACCCATAACATCAAAATAGATGTTTTATAAAATCATATTAAATCATTTTAATCCAAATGTGACAAAATAACTATATTGCATACCTTGCCTCTTTTATGAAACTTTTTTCTCGTATATAAAACTTAAATTAATACATTTAAAACTTAGTAATTGAATTATTATTTGAAAAAAAAACTGTATTAACACCAAGTGTCATCCACTACAACTTTAAAAAGATGTATTTGAACTTGACCGGATGAACAAAAAGTAATTTATTGACGACTGAATATTTTTACAAAATAGAATAATGGAGAGTGTGAACTAATAGAAGGAATTGTACAAGATATGGAGAGTGTGAACTAATAGAAGGAATTGTACAAGATATGGAGAGTGTGAACTAATAGAAGGAATTGTACAAGATATGGAGAGTGTGAACTAATAGAAGGAATTGTACAAGATATGGAGAGTGTGAACTAATAGAAGGAATTGTACAAGATATGGAGAGTGTGAACTAATAGAAGGAATTGTACAAGATATGGAGAGTGTGAACTAATAGAAGGAATTGTACAAGATATGGAGAGTGTGAACTAATAGAAGGAATTGTACAAGATATGGAGAGTGTGAACTAATAGAAGGAATTGTACAAGATATGGAGAGTGTGAACTAATAGAAGGAATTGTACAAGATATGGAGAGTGTGAACTAATAGAAGGAATTGTACAAGATATGGAGAGTGTGAACTAATAGAAGGAATTGTACAAGATATGGAGAGTGTGAACTAATAGAAGGAATTGTACAAGATATGGAGAGTGTGAACTAATAGAAGGAATTGTACAAGATATGGAGAGTGTGAACTAATAGAAGGAATTGTACAAGATAGGGAGAGTGTGAACTTATAAAAGGAATTGTACAAGATATGGAGAGTGTGAACTAATAGAAGGAATTGTACAAGATATGGAGAGTGTGAGCTAATAGAAGGAATTGTACAAGATAGGGAGAGTGTGAACTTATAAAAGGAATTGTACAAGATATGGAGAGTGTGAACTAATAGAAGGAATTGTACAAGATATGGAGAGTGTGAACTAATAGAAGGAATTGTACAAGATAGGGAGAGTGTGAACTTATAAAAGGAATTGTACACTATGGAGAGTGTGAACTAATAGAAGGAATTGTACAAGATATGGAGAGTGTGAACTAATAGAAGGAATTGTACAAGATATGGAGAGTGTGAATTAATAGAAGGAATTGTACAAGATATGGAGAGTGTGAATTAATAAAAGGAATTGTACAAGATATGGAGAGTGTGAACTAATAGAAGGAATTGTACAAGATATGGAGAGTGTGAACTAATAGAAGGAATTGTACAAGATATGGAGAGTGTGAACTAATAGAAGGAATTGTACAAGATATGGAGAGTGTGAACTAATAGAAGGAATTGTACAAGATATGGAGAGTGTGAACTAATAGAAGGAATTGTACAAGATATGGAGAGTGTGAACTAATAGAAGGAATTGTACAAGATATGGAGAGTGTGAATTAATAGAAGGAATTGTACAAGATATGGAGAGTGTGAACTAATAGAAGGAATTGTACAAGATATGGAGAGTGTGGACTAATAGAAGGAATTGTACAAGATAGGGAGAGTGTGAACTTATAAAAGGAATTGTACAAGATATGGAGAGTGTGAACTAATAGAAGGAATTGTACAAGATATGGAGAGTGTGAACTAATAGAAGGAATTGTACAAGATATGGAGAGTGTGAATTAATAGAAGGAATTGTACAAGATATGGAGAGTGTGAATTAATAAAAGGAATTGTACAAGATATGGAGATTGTGAACTAATAGAAGGAATTGTACAAGATATGGAGAGTGTGAACTAATAGAAGGAATTGTACAAGATATGGAGAGTGTGAATTAATAGAAGGAATTGTACAAGATATGGAGAGTGTGAACTAATAGAAGGAATTGTACAAGATATGGAGAGTGTGAACTAATAGAAGGAATTGTACAAGATATGGAGAGTGTGAACTAATAGAAGGAATTGTACAAGATATGGAGAGTGTGAACTAATAGAAGGAATTGTACAAGATAGGGAGAGTGTGAACTTATAAAAGGAATTGTACAAGATATGGAGAGTGTGAACTAATAGAAGGAATTGTACAAGATATGGAGAGTGTGAACTAATAGAAGGAATTGTACAAGATAGGGAGAGTGTGAACTTATAAAAGGAATTGTACAAGATATGGAGAGTGTGAATTAATAGAAGGAATTGTACAAGATATGGAGAGTGTGAACTAATAGAAGGAATTGTACAAGATAGGGAGAGTGTGAACTTATAAAAGGAATTGTACAAGATATGGAGAGTGTGAACTAATAGAAGGAATTGTACAAGATATGGAGAGTGTGAACTAATAGAAGGAATTGTACAAGATAGGGAGAGTGTGAACCTATAAAAGGAATTGTACAAGATATGGAGAGTGTGAACTAATAGAAGGAATTGTACAAGATATGGAGAGTGTGAACTAATAGAAGGAATTGTACAAGATATGGAGAGTGTGAACTAATAGAAGGAATTGTACAAGATATGGAGAGTGTGAACTAATAGAAGGAATTGTACAAGATATGGAGAGTGTGAACTAATAGAAGGAATTGTAAAAGATATGGAGAGTGTGAACTAATAGAAGGAATTGTACAAGATATGGAGAGTGTGAACTAATAGAAGGAATTGTACAAGATATGGAGAGTGTGAACTAATAGAAGGAATTGTACAAGATATGGAGAGTGTGAATTAATAGAAGGAATTGTACAAGATATGGAGAGTGTGAACTAATAGAAGGAATTGTACAAGATATGGAGAGTGTGAACTAATAGAAGGAATTGTACAAGATATGGAGAGTGTGAACTAATAGAAGGAATTGTACAAGATATGGAGAGTGTGAACTAATAGAAGGAATTGTACAAGATATGGAGAGTGTGAATTAATAGAAGGAATTGTACAAGATATGGAGAATGTGAACTAATAGAAGGAATTGTACAAGATATGGAGAGTGTGAACTAATAGAAGGAATTGTACAAGATATGGAGAGTGTGAACTAATAGAAGGAATTGTACAAGATATGGAGAGTGTGAACTAATAGAAGGAATTGTACAAGATAGGGAGAGTGTGAACTTATAAAAGGAATTGTACAAGATATGGAGAGTGTGAACTAATAGAAGGAATTGTACAAGATATGGAGAGTGTGAACTAATAGAAGGAATTGTACAAGATAGGGAGAGTGTGAACTTATAAAAGGAATTGTACAAGATATGGAGAGTGTGAACTAATAGAAGGAATTGTACAAGATATAGAGAGTGTGAACTAATAGAAGGAATTGTACAAGATAGGGAGAGTGTGAACTTATAAAAGGAATTGTACACTATGGAGAGTGTGAACTAATAGAAGGAATTGTACAAGATATGGAGAGTGTGAACTAATAGAAGGAATTGTACAAGATATGGAGAGTGTGAATTAATAGAAGGAATTGTACAAGATATGGAGAGTGTGAATTAATAAAAGGAATTGTACAAGATATGGAGAGTGTGAACTAATAGAAGGAATTGTACAAGATATGGAGAGTGTGAACTAATAGAAGGAATTGTACAAGATATGGAGAGTGTGAATTAATAGAAGGAATTGTACAAGATATGGAGAGTGTGAACTAATAGAAGGAATTGTACAAGATATGGAGAGTGTGAACTAATAGAAGGAATTGTACAAGATATGGAGAGTGTGAACTAATAGAAGGAATTGTACAAGATATGGAGAGTGTGAACTAATAGAAGGAATTGTACAAGATATGGAGAGTGTGAACTAATAGAAGGAATTGTACAAGATATGGAGAGTGTGAACTAATAGAAGGAATTGTACAAGATATGGAGAGTGTGAACTAATAGAAGGAATTGTACAAGATAGGGAGAGTGTGAACTTATAAAAGGAATTGTACAAGATATGGAGAGTGTGAACTAATAGAAGGAATTGTACAAGATATGGAGAGTGTGAACTAATAGAAGGAATTGTACAAGATAGGGAGAGTGTGAACTTATAAAAGGAATTGTACAAGATATGGAGAGTGTGAACTAATAGAAGGAATTGTACAAGATATAGAGAGTGTGAACTAATAGAAGGAATTGTACAAGATAGGGAGAGTGTGAACTTATAAAAGGAATTGTACACTATGGAGAGTGTGAACTAATAGAAGGAATTGTACAAGATATGGAGAGTGTGAACTAATAGAAGGAATTGTACAAGATATGGAGAGTGTGAATTAATAGAAGGAATTGTACAAGATATGGAGAGTGTGAATTAATAAAAGGAATTGTACAAGATATGGAGAGTGTGAACTAATAGAAGGAATTGTACAAGATATGGAGAGTGTGAACTAATAGAAGGAATTGTACAAGATATGGAGAGTGTGAATTAATAGAAGGAATTGTACAAGATATGGAGAGTGTGAACTAATAGAAGGAATTGTACAAGATATGGAGAGTGTGAACTAATAGAAGGAATTGTACAAGATATGGAGAGTGTGAACTAATAGAAGGAATTGTACAAGATATGGAGAGTGTGAACTAATAGAAGGAATTGTACAAGATATGGAGAGTGTGAACTAATAGAAGGAATTGTACAAGATATGGAGAGTGTGAACTAATAGAAGGAATTGTACAAGATATGGAGAGTGTGAACTAATAGAAGGAATTGTACAAGATATGGAGAGTGTGAACTAATAGAAGGAATTGTACAAGATATGGAGAGTGTGAACTAATAGAAGGAATTGTACAAGATATGGAGAGTGTGAACTAATAGAAGGAATTGTACAAGATATGGAGAGTGTGAACTAATAGAAGGAATTGTACAAGATATGGAGAGTGTGAACTAATAGAAGGAATTGTACAAGATATGGAGAGTGTGAACTAATAGAAGGAATTGTACAAGATATGGAGAGTGTGAACTAATAGAAGGAATTGTACAAGATATGGAGAGTGTGAACTAATAGAAGGAATTGTACAAGATATGGAGAGTGTGAACTAATAGAAGGAATTGTACAAGATATGGAGAGTGTGAATTAATAGAAGGAATTGTACAAGATATGGAGAGTGTGAATTAATAAAAGGAATTGTACAAGATATGGAGAGTGTGAACTAATAGAAGGAATTGTACAAGATATGGAGAGTGTGAACTAATAGAAGGAATTGTACAAGATATGGAGAGTGTGAATTAATAGAAGGAATTGTACAAGATATGGAGAGTGTGAACTAATAGAAGGAATTGTACAAGATATGGAGAGTGTGAACTAATAGAAGGAATTGTACAAGATATGGAGAGTGTGAACTAATAGAAGGAATTGTACAAGATAGGGAGAGTGTGAACTTATAAAAGGAATTGTACAAGATATGGAGAGTGTGAACTAATAGAAGGAATTGTACAAGATATGGAGAGTGTGAACTAATAGAAGGAATTGTACAAGATAGGGAGAGTGTGAACTTATAAAAGGAATTGTACAAGATATGGAGAGTGTGAATTAATAGAAGGAATTGTACAAGATATGGAGAGTGTGAACTAATAGAAGGAATTGTACAAGATAGGGAGAGTGTGAACTTATAAAAGGAATTGTACAAGATATGGAGAGTGTGAACTAATAGAAGGAATTGTACAAGATATGGAGAGTGTGAACTAATAGAAGGAATTGTACAAGATAGGGAGAGTGTGAACTTATAAAAGGAATTGTACAAGATATGGAGAGTGTGAACTAATAGAAGGAATTGTACAAGATATGGAGAGTGTGAACTAATAGAAGGAATTGTACAAGATATGGAGAGTGTGAACTAATAGAAGGAATTGTACAAGATATGGAGAGTGTGAACTAATAGAAGGAATTGTACAAGATATGGAGAGTGTGAACTAATAGAAGGAATTGTACAAGATATGGAGAGTGTGAACTAATAGAAGGAATTGTACAAGATATGGAGAGTGTGAACTAATAGAAGGAATTGTACAAGATATGGAGAGTGTGAACTAATAGAAGGAATTGTACAAGATATGGAGAGTGTGAATTAATAGAAGGAATTGTACAAGATATGGAGAGTGTGAACTAATAGAAGGAATTGTACAAGATATGGAGAGTGTGAACTAATAGAAGGAATTGTACAAGATATGGAGAGTGTGAACTAATAGAAGGAATTGTACAAGATATGGAGAGTGTGAACTAATAGAAGGAATTGTACAAGATATGGAGAGTGTGAATTAATAGAAGGAATTGTACAAGATATTTAGAGTGTGAACTAATAGAAGGAATTGTACAAGATATGGAGAATGTGAACTAATAGAAGGAATTGTACAAGATATGGAGAGTGTGAACTAATAGAAGGAATTGTACAAGATATGGAGAGTGTGAACTAATAGAAGGAATTGTACAAGATAGGGAGAGTGTGAACTTATAAAAGGAATTGTACAAGATATGGAGAGTGTGAACTAATAGAAGGAATTGTACAAGATATGGAGAGTGTGAGCTAATAGAAGGAATTGTACAAGATAGGGAGAGTGTGAACTTATAAAAGGAATTGTACAAGATATGGAGAGTGTGAACTAATAGAAGGAATTGTACAAGATATGGAGAGTGTGAACTAATAGAAGGAATTGTACAAGATAGGGAGAGTGTGAACTTATAAAAGGAATTGTACACTATGGAGAGTGTGAACTAATAGAAGGAATTGTACAAGATATGGAGAGTGTGAACTAATAGAAGGAATTGTACAAGATATGGAGAGTGTGAATTAATAGAAGGAATTGTACAAGATATGGAGAGTGTGAATTAATAAAAGTAATTGTACAAGATATGGAGAGTGTGAACTAATAGAAGGAATTGTACAAGATATGGAGAGTGTGAACTAATAGAAGGAATTGTACAAGATATGGAGAGTGTAAATTAATAGAAGGAATTGTACAAGATATGGAGAGTGTGAACTAATAGAAGGAATTGTACAAGATATGGAGAGTGTGAACTAATAGAAGGAATTGTACAAGATATGGAGAGTGTGAACTAATAGAAGGAATTGTACAAGATATGGAGAGTGTGAACTAATAGAAGGAATTGTACAAGATATGGAGAGTGTGAATTAATAGAAGGAATTGTACAAGATATGGAGAGTGTGAACTAATAGAAGGAATTGTACAAGATATGGAGAGTGTGAACTAATAGAAGGAATTGTACAAGATATGGAGAGTGTGAACTAATAGAAGGAATTGTACAAGATATGGAGAGTGTGAACTAATAGAAGGAATTGTACAAGATATGGAGAGTGTGAACTAATAGAAGGAATTGTACAAGATATGGAGAGTGTGAACTAATAGAAGGAATTGTACAAGATATGGAGAGTGTGAACTAATAGAAGGAATTGTACAAGATATGGAGAGTGTGAATTAATAGAAGGAATTGTACAAGATATGGAGAGTGTGAACTAATAGAAGGAATTGTACAAGATATGGAGAGTGTGAACTAATAGAAGGAATTGTACAAGATATGGAGAGTGTGAACTAATAGAAGGAATTGTACAAGATATGGAGAGTGTGAACTAATAGAAGGAATTGTACAAGATATGGAGAGTGTGAACTAATAGAAGGAATTGTACAAGATATGGAGAGTGTGAACTAATAGAAGGAATTGTACAAGATATGGAGAGTGTGAACTAATAGAAGGAATTGTACAAGATATGGAGAGTGTGAACTAATTGAAGGAATTGTACAAGATATGGAGAGTGTGAACTAATAGAAGGAATTGTACAAGATATGGAGAGTGTGAACTAATAGAAGGAATTGTACAAGATATGGAGAGTGTGAACTAATAGAAGGAATTGTACAAGATATGGAGAGTGTGAACTAATAGAAGGAATTGTACAAGATATGGAGAGTGTGAACTAATAGAAGGAATTGTACAAGATATGGAGAGTGTGAACTAATAGAAGGAATTGTACAAGATATGGAGAGTGTGAACTAATAGAAGGAATTGTACAAGATATGGAGAGTGTGAACTAATAGAAGGAATTGTACAAGATATGGAGAGTGTGAACTAATAGAAGGAATTGTACAAGGTATGGAGAGTGTGAACTAATAGAAGGAATTGTACAAGATATGGAGAGTGTGAACTAATAGAAGGAATTGTACAAGATATGGAGAGTGTGAATTAATAGAAGGAATTGTACAAGATATGGAGAGTGTGAACTAATAGAAGGAATTGTACAAGATATGGAGAGTGTGAACTAATAGAAGGAATTGTACAAGATATGGAGAGTGTGAACTAATAGAAGGAATTGTACAAGATATGGAGAGTGTGAACTAATAGAAGGAATTGTACAAGATATGGAGAGTGTGAATTAATAGAAGGAATTGTACAAGATATGGAGAGTGTGAACTAATAGAAGGAATTGTACAAGATATGGAGAGTGTGAACTAATAGAAGGAATTGTACAAGATATGGAGAGTGTGAACTAATAGAAGGAATTGTACAAGATATGGAGAGTGTGAACTAATAGAAGGAATTGTACAAGATATGGAGAGTGTGAACTAATAGAAGGAATTGTACAAGATATGGAGAGTGTGAACTAATAGAAGGAATTGTACAAGATATGGAGAGTGTGAACTAATAGAAGGAATTGTACAAGTTATGGAGAGTGTGAATTAATAGAAGGAATTGTACAAGATATGGAGAGTGTGAACTAATAGAAGGAATTGTACAAGATATGGAGAGTGTGAACTAATAGAAGGAATTGTACAAGATATGGAGAGTGTGAACTAATAGAAGGAATTGTACAAGATATGGAGAGTGTGAACTAATAGAAGGAATTGTACAAGATATGGAGAGTGTGAACTAATAGAAGGAATTGTACAAGATATGGAGAGTGTGAACTAATAGAAGGAATTGTACAAGATATGGAGAGTGTGAACTAATAGAAGGAATTGTACAAGATATGGAGAGTGTGAACTAATTGAAGGAATTGTACAAGATATGGAGAGTGTGAACTAATAGAAGGAATTGTACAAGATATGGAGAGTGTGAACTAATAGAAGGAATTGTACAAGATATGGAGAGTGTGAACTAATAGAAGGAATTGTACAAGATATGGAGAGTGTGAATTAATAGAAGGAATTGTACAAGATATGGAGAGTGTGAACTAATAGAAGGAATTGTACAAGATATGGAGAGTGTGAACTAATAGAAGGAATTGTACAAGATATGGAGAGTGTGAACTAATAGAAGGAATTGTACAAGATATGGAGAGTGTGAACTAATAGAAGGAATTGTACAAGATATGGAGAGTGTGAACTAATAGAAGGAATTGTACAAGATATGGAGAGTGTGAACTAATAGAAGGAATTGTACAAGATATGGAGAGTGTGAACTAATAGAAGGAATTGAAAAAGAACATTATTGCAGGACGAATATGAATAAACATTCAGTTTAAAATGCCGTAGCGTCAAGATAGCAGTGTTGCGCCTGCCATTGAGGGTAAACGTATAACGTTTGGTGTATATTCAACCATTTCCGATGTCAGTGCTATTGTTAGTCGAGTATTTTTTGATAACACAACGTAAGCGGATGTTTGTGTAATATATAGCTGCCCTAATGTACATGTATATTAATGTAGCCGTGCTCGAGAAGTATTAACTATATACAGTTTTATGTGTGTTGCTATACTGAGGTTACGTTCCGCATTTTGCAAATTTAAACAAATAATATAAACCTTTTTTAAATGATATTCCTACTGGGGTCAAGAAAGAAAAAGTTTGTTTATTTCCAGTATATTTGTTTATTTTATTCGTGTCATTCATTTTTAACCTTACAGCACTATTTATGATATTTTGTAATAGCCATGGCAACAGTTTAAGGTTGTACAATGGAGGCTTCAACGACAACCAAATGGAGGTAAATAATTCATATACGCCTTTAAAAATTTGTTGCTTGGTATTGGAAAGCCTGCGAAGTGCCGAAGCTTAATAGATTTTGTGCATGAATATTCACAGTTTGAGTCCGGATAGTCCCTCAAATTTTTATAAACTAATTGGTGAATAAATATTTGAAGAAACGATATTACCATCAATTGTCATCCACTATATGTTAAAAAAATGTAATTGTACTTGAATGGATGAATAAAGACGTATTTTATTAAAGATTGAAAATTTGTACCACACACACACACACACACACACACACACACACACACACACCACACCACACCACACCATCATATAGAGCGGCCTCGCTTTTATGAATAATTTGTATGACTTTGTACAGTGACAATAGTTTAACTATAGCCCGAAATTTCATTTCCTAAAATTATATAAAATATAGTATTTTTCCCAACCACTTAACAAAAAACAAAAACACAAACAACCGTTCATTTTAAACTGACAGCCAACTATGCAGAACGTCTCTGTTATAAAACCAATATTAATCAGAAAAAAGTATAAGTAAGCACTTTTATTGGATCCCGTAGCAAGTGGTTTATTACACTCGATGTAAACGCATTTGGGTTATGTCTAATGAACGATCGTGAATGAGTAGAGCGGGAAAGGGGACCGTTTGGCTACTATACGCATAAAAGGTTGAGTTACTACCCAGTGGGGGTGAGAATAGAAAATTTATTGATACAGGTAAATTTAAAAAAAACATTGTAGCTTAACGCTAAATCGTAAAAAAATTTAACAGACCCAAAGCGATTCGAGTGGAAAGCAATTAAAACGTACTAAGGAAAACATGGAAATGCTTTCATCTAAACGGTCTCTTACAAACCCGCCCCGCCCATACACTTTCGACCACTGTGTGTCAAATATAATATTCAACTTCCCCTAAGAATCCGCAATAACGTTCTCCATTCAAATTTTCTGCAGCTTTAGAGCTTTTACGGTTCTATTCAGTTCCTACAGTTTTATATTAAATAGGGGAAGAGTGAAACCAAATAAAAATACTATATATTATCTTTGTCTGAAAGTCCTCTCTCCCTCTCTCTCTCTCTCTCGCTTTTAAAATACATACGTATAACATTATACATCTATTAAACACACACACACCCACACGCACACTCGTACACACTGTAACGGGTTGAAATGTCCCGTCACAATTCAATAAAAATTGAAATAATCTCAATTTATAAAATATAATTTAACTAAAATTTCCAAGCCTTGAATATTGATCATTAAGTGTATAATTCTAAAATAAATTGTAATTGTACAAAAATCATGACTTCGGGAGTGTTTGTGTGCTGCGAAAAATTCAGGTTTCTGCAATATTTTAAATAAACAGTTTTAAGACTAGAAAAAACGGCAAATCCAAGTCAGACAAGCAAATCGAGAGTGGGGTGAGAGAAACGATAACCGTCGCTGAGCGTTTAGGCGCTCTCTCGTAATTAGGCCACTGACCGGGAATGGTCACAGTATCTGTTAAATTAGCAAAAATACCAAAATGGATTTCTAGAGCATAAACTCGAGGCCGCGGAGTGCGGGAATAATGTAGTATGTCTTAATTTATGTCTAGTAAAAACTAGACATCGAAATATGAAAAATCACGGTTAAATTTTCATTTGTCATGAAACTGGCTTCGCTGAATTTGTCCGTTCCTGCTTCCTGGATGAACCAAATTCCAGACGAGAAGAACTACCAGTCTGGAAGCATAAAGACATCTCCTAGGACCTTGGGAAGTATTATGGAAAGTGCGAGATTTGGGCAAGTCATGATTTCTATACAAATTTAGTTATTAAATAAAATTTGATCTTGAAATACGTTCCAAAGATTCAAAGATTCAAATAAATGCTTTAAATGTGTAAAATTATAAATAATGCCTTTATTTCCTTGAAAATTAAATTAAAAAATTGGAAATTACAAAATTATTTAGATATAAAAATGGTTATGTAAAAATGTTCAAATGTTTGCAAATATAGAAATAGTAAGGCATATGGAAAACGATAGAAAGAATATTAGGCATATTTATAAAATAAATTAATTCATAATATCTGAAATGCAGTAAAGTTTTTTACAACCAGTAGTTAAATAAACTAGGAAAAAATATTTTTCAATATTTAACTTGTAGAAAAATATAAATAATTTCTCAACCAGAAATTATTAAACAAAGTCAATCACAAATTATTTAGTATCTTCTGAATGAGTGATAAAATTTGAAATTTAGTCTTAATTAAAATATTTCAATATATATATATATATATATATATATATATATATATATATATATATATATATATATAAATTCATAATCTTGTAAATCAATGACTTCTGTGTTAGTAGAATTAGTAACAAATTTGGTTTAAATAACACAATATGTAAATTTATTTAATGTCATTTAACTGCTGGCACAAAATGAGATCATAAATTAAATTTGAAATTTATAATAATGGAAATAAATTTAGCCAACCTCCCTGCAATAAATATCAAAGTAATTTTAGTTTATTTAAGGAAAATTTCATTTATGTTTTGTTAGCTAAGGACTTTAAGATTGTACCATTTGAAAGAATATATTCAATTTATTTCAGTTACAAATTTCTTTATTATTAAATTCAGTTTCCAACAACAGCCGAATGAGTATTTTTTATTGAATTAATCCTGTGTACAAAACTAATAAATTTAATTATTTCCCAACTAGTAAATTATAATAGTAAATTAATAAAATCAATACAATTATTAAAATCCAGCCTATTAGAGTCAGTCATATTTATTTAATAATACATAGCTAGAAATCAATGTGCAACCTAAAGATAATCGAGCAACCCATCCAGAGAAATTAATTAAATTAAATTATAAATTATGAGCTAGCTTAAGGACTAGTTGGTTTTGCTTTAAAGCCCAGGAGTTGATACTCACTGGCAGGTGTTACCATATGAAACACAGGACCTCTCTTAGGAGGATATGGTAAGACTCTATCTTGCAAGGACCTCACTAAAGCAGGAGCATGGAGGAGAAATGTTTTCAAAGCATGGTAAGGCAAATTTATGATGTGATAAATTTTATGTGTTTTCAGCTGACATAAATTAGACCATATGACAGATCACTGACCTTACCATGACTTTTAATACACTTTATAGACAACGTTCCCAGGGTATACTTATTAGATGGGATTTTAAATACTTGATCATGTAACTAGGTGGTAGGCAACTTTCGACAGGTAGCAGGTTGAAGGTTGACGGGGTGAAGCACCGTTGCAACACACACACACACACACACACACACACACACACACACACACACACACACACACACACACACACACACACACACACACACACACACACACACACACACACACACACACACACACACACACACACACAGCAACCTACCCAAATACACACGCACATACACACATATGCTCCAAAATAGAGACTAACAATAAACAGTTTTTTGTCGGATTATTTTGAACACCATAGCCATTCGCCTCAGTAAATGACCTAAGTTAATG
Source organism: Prosapia bicincta (assembly GCA_036971475.1). Classification (NCBI taxonomy): domain Eukaryota; kingdom Metazoa; phylum Arthropoda; class Insecta; order Hemiptera; family Cercopidae; genus Prosapia; species Prosapia bicincta. The sequence continues at coordinate 60,508,911 of JBAIZL010000007.1, read as the reverse complement.
TTTACCACATATTAATCAGTAGCACATATAGGGTTTGATTTTATATGGATATTATAGAAAACCAAACCACATTCTAGTACAAAAAGTAGTAAAAGAAGTTTTGCTTTTACTTTTCATTTCTTAACAAACAATTTTTACTTGTATAATATTACAAAAATTCGTATAATTCCGGTAGTTAATATGTATATTAGCCAGACGCAGGTGTTTGAGATAGAAAGTTAATCAAATAATAAACATTTTCACGATATTACGTTAGTTTTCTAAACAAAGAATAATAATTTCTACCTTAAATAATAATTATATTTTCATTTTCAAATAATAATCCACTAATAAAATATAATAATGAATTAATTTTAGTTTTAAAAGGGGACAATATGTTCACAAAAGGGGCAAGGTTTGCAATACAGTTATTTCGTCCGATTTGCCTTAAAATAACTGTTTTAACTCATAGGTTATGTTTCTTTATTAAAAATATATAATTATAGTAGGTAAAAATTAAATATTTAAATAAATTACTATAATATATATATATATATATATATATATATATATATATAAATTTTCAATCATTAATACAATTTTTTTCTATTCATCCACTCAAGTTCAAATGCAATTTTTAAATTTGTAGTGGAAGACAATTGATTTTAATTTAGTTTATTCAAATAATATTTCAATATTTAAATTTAATAAATTAGTTTAGTTTTAGATGAGAAACAAACTTTTTATAAAAGGGGCTAGATATGCAATTTAGTTGCTTCGTCCCATTTGGGTTAAAATAAGTAATAACTTATGATTTCATAAAACCGTGATTTTATGTTAAAGGTTATAGGGCAGAACAATTGTGCAACGTATAGGTTATGTAACTTTATTTCTAATAATTGGAATTATTTATTGAAAAGTAACGAAAATAAAATTTCTCTATAATGTCTTAAGTAGAAATTTACTTTTAAAAAAATTTGTTTATAATATTTCTTTTTTCAAATGTGTTAGCGACAAATTTTATAGTTTTTCTATTGTTCGTGAAAACTTACAGGCCAGTTAAAAGTTATATGATTTAATTGTCAGGTTGATGAATTATATATTGTTTTACAGAATTCGTTAAAACTTATTTTCATTCTCAAATGCTGTGTACCAACAGTAAATATATAAGAAATGCACACGTGTTGACACATGCACACCTTTTTCACAACGGAACATTTTATTCGTCACAACTTATTGTCGGTACCTTTAATCTATCTACTTAGGGCAAATAAACTCTTTAATCCCTCCATTTAAAATATTTTAAGAAATTCAACAGTTAATCAGATTAGTGAAAAAATATTTTTTTTAAATTTTATCTTCCATCTCTCTTTTCTTCTTCTGATTTATGTATATACATAAATTTATATATATATATATATATATATATATATATATATATATATATATATATATATATTATAATAAAGATGATTATTTTTTCTTGATTTGTTATAATTATTAAATAACTTCAAAAAGTTCATAATCAAGATATATTTTATTCAACATTTACAATTATGCTGAAGCTTTTCGCCGGAGTATAGTTCCAGCATTCTCAAAGACTACTAACATGGTTTGTAAAATTATTTAAACATTACTCTAATTGATTGCACTATGTACATAAACCACTGATATCTTATTTCTTTAATCTATTTGCTTTACATTAAATGAACTATCTGTTTGATAAAATCTTAAATTCTATCTAAAACATGAAAAATTGTGTTATGTTTAGATTTAATTTGGGACTGTTCTTTAATTAGTATGTTGTTTAATTTATGCTTGTAGATATATAGGTTTTCCAGAACATTCATTTTCAAACCTTTATTAATATGTTTGATTAAATTCATATTTTGTATGTCTGGAAAACTATGGTTATTTGCAATACAATGAGTGGCCATATTCGATTTATATATATCTGGTTTTATATACGCATTGAGATGTTCTTTGTAGCGATCCTTTATTTTCTTTTTTGTTTGACCTACATAATTTTTATTGCAATCTTGGCAATTTATGCTATATATCCCACATAAATCTAATTTACTAGTGTGGTTACTTTGATTTAAAATACGATTATTGATGGTATTGTTTGTATAAAACGCAAATTTAATATTAGTATTTTTAAACAACTTTTCAAGTGATTTAATTTCATATCCCGTGTAAATAAATTTAGTCCATTTTATTTCATTTTTACTTATAATTTGTCTGTTATAATTTAGTAATTTATTCTGAACGTTACTATTCAATTTATCTATAGTCTTCCTTTTATAACCGTTTACTGAAGCTAATTGATATATTATGTTTAATTCATTTTGTCTATTTTGTTTATTTAATGGTATTTTATACATTCTATACAATAGGTTGTAATATATATATATATATATATATATATATATATATATATATATATATATATTGCCCTAATAATTAGTTAAAAAATTTTACACATATTAAACAATTAGGCCTATACGTAAAAAATTAAAATCCGAAAATTTATAGTAACATATTTAATATTACTTTATATTTCGAGAAATTATACATAAAACATTAAGAATAAATAGTTTCATTTTCCTAAACTAATGAATAAAGTGTATTACAGAAAATGAAATTGGAGTTTAAAGTAAAGGATAATATTAAAATTCAATGTCACCCAAACAATTTAGTGACTCAATAAAGCACCTTATTTCCCTAAATAAAGGCTGTGTTTATATTCTGTGGTTCAGGTAATATCAGTGCAAGGTTAGGATTTATTGCATCCGGACGTTGGAATCATTCAAACTATTCTAAAAACGCTTGTATTAAAAAGTATCTTAGGACATGGAAAACACTTCTCTCGTGGCCGCGCGTTCAACTGAAGGCAGTAAACAAGTTTTATGAATGGGGGGAGGACAGCGAAGTGCAAAGTTCTGCGGTAGGCGAGCCCATTACGTTTGTAACGGCCGCCGTAAAGAGGGATAAGAAACGTCATAACACGCCGTTTTTACTCGGCCGTCAAATTCCGTTAATTTACTATTACGCTGAGCACCGCTTCGGTCTATCTTTAGAGTCGCCTTTTAGTTTTATTAGCGGAGGCAGTGGCTCCGGTGGGACGTCTATAAGCCATACGTATCATTGCGCCAGTGGGAATCGGTGGTGAGCGTCTCTGCCGCTTACAATGCCATTTGACTTACCGCTGGCTTAATAGTTATCCAACAAGAAGCTCTGAGTTTACACTGTGCTCAGACAGGTAAGTCAGTAATTTGCGCCCAATCTTCTTACACATAATTCCAATGCACCAACAATCAACCACCTCCGAAATAAGAGGGGTGGGGGAACGTAACATTTACGAAGACAACCATTAATAAAAACAAACATGTTTCAAGTCAATTTCTACTTAGGTCAACAAAGAAAGTTTTGTTCTAGTTACTCTTTAATTAAATACTGATGTTTTACCACAATACCTACAACATAAAAATCAGCTGTTTTATGAAATCATATGTTATCACTTATTTTAAGCTAAATGGGACGTCAATTTATATTCCATAACTTGCTCCTTAAGTGAAATATTTCTCCCCCATATAAAACTTAAAATAATTCAATAAATATATTAATATTTGAAAAACTCCATTAACATCGAGTGTCATCCACTGCACCAAATGTATTGTCCAAATATAATTCAACTTGAGTGGATGAATAAAAAGTATTTTTTAACGATTGAAAATTTGAACTATAAATATATATATTTAAGGAGAGTGTGAACTAATAGAAGGAATTGAATAACAAATCCGATTTTGGAATGTAGAACAATATTTTATGATCCGATATTTAATGTATTAACAACCGGTTTTTCATGAACGGGAAATATAGGAAAATAGGAGCTTGTAGAGGCAAATGCCCCGATTCAAACTGAAACCAGTTTTAAACTTTTGTATAGTAATTTTAATTTTTAATAGAAAATAATTTAATATAATTCAAATTTTTCATTACGAAATTTCCCTATAAACAATATATTTTTGTAAATGTATTTTCAATTTGATTTTTTTGACCAATCGTATTATCAATATGTAGCTTTAATTCTAATTGAGATTTTACTCGACTTAAGGCAACATGAAGTTGAACTTCTGTAAAACCAGGTTTAATCAATTGAAGCCTTACTTATAGTCATTTAAAACGTAAGTCGTTTGAAACGGGATATTAATTTAATTGTTGGTAGAAATATGATGTTTCATTTTGCAGAACCAGTGACTATTTCTAATTTAATACACTTGTCAAACATATCTAGTACGAAAAGGCGTACTCCATTAACCAAACCTGATCCAAGGTCCATATACTAATAATTATTCTTTAATACTGTTAAAATATTTGTACTCAGCTGTTTTAAATATAATATTTGTACAGCTGTTTCTCAGCTAAAATATTTGAAAATCATACTCAGCGGTTTTTCATTGCAATGTACTTCTTATGGAGATTTTTGGTAGCTTTAAGCTTCTCCAAACGCTATAAATGTTGTAAATTGAGAAAACCCTATATTTTCCCCCGCTCCTTCCTGTCAATACCTTTAATTTGAGCCATCTCCCAGCTCTGTACGACCATCCAAGCTCCCTCAATTTTTGTTTCAAATTTCGGCTTACGGAATTATATATATATATATATATATATATATATATATATATATATATATATATATATATATATATATATATATATATATATATAGAAGATATCCTGGAACACGGAAAGAGCCAAGCATCACGTGCACAAAGAAAAACGGGTGAAGACCGGACAAAAGAAAGCGAATACTTTGAAACCATAGAAGACATATTAGTGTAAAGTAAACCCGCTAAACGTAAGAAATAACTGACGTAATGTAGCTTTTGGATTATAAAATAAAGCGCATGTCCTTGCAAGAGTTTCCAGAGGCCGAAACATTTGTCAACCTAATGACAACTTTAAGTGACACTGCATGAAAGCCGATGTAAGCATTGTGGAATACTCAACTCTGTCTGTCACTTGCATGCAAAGTATTTGAAAGATGACTTATGTGGTTTTGAGTTTTCTTTCAACGGCTTGTGTCTTGCAATATCAAGCTTTTAAATCAAACTTATTAAGAAACTATCGTATTCATTCTTACGCCTACTATTATATTAGATGTTAATATTAGTCTACCATTTTCCTCCTTACAAAATCTACCGAAGCATCTTGACCTATACTTAGAGTTTAGACCTGTAGCTCTGCTTGGACAAGCACCTCTGCTGAAGCTACAAACCCCTCACCTTGACGTCTAGATAACATTTCCTTCCCTCGCACTCATGCTATTCTTCATTTACTCTTTCCTTGGTTCAGGAATGTCACTATCTGACTCTGACATAAATCAGTAAGAACCAATAAATAAACTTCACTAAACAAATAACCTACAACAGACAATAAGCACTACACTCACCACATCAAACGTGACGTTGTCTGCAACACCACAACAGTGGAGAATATGTCTGAGTATCGCTGAAGCGAGCGCTGTTGGTACTATCGGGCTTTGAGTTGAAAACGATACATATTCCTGGAACCTTATTCAACATATACCTTCTTCAACTCACTAACTAATAGATGGTTCATAAGTACACTTGGAGTTGAGGAAGTTTGCCCATTTTCAGCTCTATAGGTGGGCACGTATTCAAACAACAAAATGTTTTTCTCAGTTTCGCTTGTAATATTTTTGGAATATGTTCTTTTTCCAATTCACTCATTCACATGAAACCTGGAAATAGACGAAGCACTAATAGACGAAGCGCAGGTAGAGGTAATAAACTGACGCCGGATTTTCTTGTCGCCCAATGCAATTACAGGATGTGTGTCCCAATAACCGGAAGCGAGATGCTTGACATCTAATTTTGCCGTAAATTGAAAGCCGTATCGCCTTTACCTTATTATTGTAGCGTGAACCGCTGCCGGCAGTAAAAATTGATTTTCCCACATGAAGCGATTTTATCATGAATGTTTGCTTGCCACTATATATTTTTAATATAAAATCAAATTTAATCTACAGGCACGTTCGCACATTTAAATCTCCGTTTTTACTATTTTCAAATACCCGATTCAATGAATTTCACTCTAGTATCATATTTATGCGCAATTGAACTAAACACAGGACTTGTAGGGAAAGCAGTTTGTTAAACCTGCTATAGAATAAATTCCCCGCACAGTGACAACACAGTCCTCTATTTATGTTCGAGGGAGCATTGTTTTGAGTTCACTGCACTGGACAGATTAGGGAGGCCGGGAAACTGAGGGTAGGTTAGCTTTTGTTTTTACCGTGTTTGAACGAGTGAAAAGCTCGTGCGTGACCCTTTGAAAACAATTATCCGGAGTAGCATTGGAAATTACTACACTCTGGTGTCTACTAAGGAAACACTTTATTTAAGGTTTCACTGGTAGCCTACAGTAAATAATAAAAGTTCTGAATATAAGCTACATACTTCACGAGGATGTAAACACTGTGATTTTCGTTGGTTTCTTGCTGCTAGGTCCCGGCACCTGTGAAGCATCAATGTGTCGATCCTTATTTCTTCTTCTTGATGCTCAGCATTTGAAATGAGAACATCTAGGCCCTCCTCTGCATCTTTATAGGATACATTTGGAAGTTTAACAACAGACTCTCCATCATCAATATCGTTGCCATAGGTTTTTACGAGATCTACAATTTCTTCATCTGCTAAGGCGTACTCTTTACAGGTGTTTTCTCGCATCCAAGGATGCTTTAGGCTAAAGGAAAAATTAATTTTTCATTGCTTTATCCTCTTCATCTTTAGTTGGATTTTCTCCTATTAACTATTTCTACTATTTGGAAATGTCGACGCATATTTAAATCTGCCCAGGCCATTGGAATTCAATAAGCAACCTCGTTCAACTTGTTGGTCACCATATTAGCTATCACATCAGCCTGCCTAACAATGTTTATAGTAGCTTCCTTCGGTAAATTTTGTTCAACTGTTTCCAAGACACCATGGTTATTGTAGAATATCATCTGGGGTAGCGGTAAACTCAGAGACGACTAAAATTAGACGCTTGCTAGCGAGCAGAGAATTTTTTATATTTGCTCGTGTCTAATAAGACAAAATGTCGTATCCGCGAAGGTCATATTGTCAATACACATAAAACTGTCATTTTTAACATAAAACTGCATAAGCTTCTGGTCATATAAACTTACATTTCCATCCTATAACTTTATATAGTAATGGCACATAGATACGTTTCATAATATCTGACCAAAACCTCTTTAAATAGATGTTTATCTTAAGTCTAATTAGTCACAATGTAAATTCGTGTTAAACATCAATTAAAAAAAAATTGGGACAGTCGTCATACTGGTCAGCAGAAATAAAAATTTAAAAAATATATATATATACTGGTCGTCTGTTTTATCCCGACCATTGAAATGCGCAATAGGGCAAGGCAGATATACATGAATGGAAAATACTACTGAGGGAGGGGAAGTGGTGCACTCTTTACTATTCACTATCTTATACATTGCACTAATGTTGACAAAAGACTATACCAGCGGATGCCCCCAGCACGAAAACATCAACTCAAGTGCTTCTGCGCATCTTAAGGCTATCAGTCAGACTAAACCTGACGACCATTAAAAAAATGTTTTTATTAGAAACACTAATTTAAGAAAATAACTTGAATTTTGGTTCTAGAAAATTTTCAGATGCTTCCAAAGACGCTTTGCTTGAAGAATTGTAATTAATAAAAATCCATCGTTATCATGGCAATTAAATTACGATTCTATTTACCTTTACAGTAGTTATTATTGAAATATTACACTGTGATTGAAAAATTTGCAATACAAAAGCGTACAAGCAATAAAATCAGCTGTTGAATGATATCTTAATTTATCTCTGTAATACGTGTATCGCGTTACATAGGCAAGCCTCGTGCGAAGCATTATGGAGCGATCCCAAAATATGTCGGACAAAAATACAGAATTTATTTGCTTTTTAACAGGCAAATAATTGGTGCACTTGAATCTTTTCTTCGAGTTAATAAACCACTCAAAAACTGTATTCCACCCTCTTAGTCGTTATTTAAAAATGAGGAGGAAGACGAGGCTTGGATCATAAACAGCCCAATTAAGGAAGAACTATTGAGAAGTATTCACTTAAATTTCTCCTGTACCTTGCACTACAAACCTGTCGATAAATAAATAACCACAACCAATTAACGACGCTCCTAAAGTACGCCGAATCCTCTTGTTGTTAGAGGGAAACTGCCAAATAATTATTTCCATAATCCCGACACGAAACTGTGCTGAGTAAATTTACTTGCTTTAATGGAATATCAGATTCAGTTTGCATTAAACTGATTATAACGGGAAATTCAATTCCATCTAGTTGCTTGCTATTTTCTTGGCGTGTGTGCGCGCGCGCACGAACGTGTGCGTGTGTGTGCCCTTGATCCAAGAACAATATAAAAGATATGTCAACACATTTAGTACTATACGTCTTTGAGCCCTAGTTAGGGACGTAGCCAAGGAGGCACCAGCCCAAACCTATGAATTTAATACAAGAAATATTAACCAATAATAACAATTCACGCTTTTGGTTTGTCACACACTTTCAGAGCCTATCATTGCGACAGTAGGTATGCACGAAGTTAGGGTTAGATCAGATACTAGACACCCGTCTGTATATTTATCGAAAGTATCCTCGCTCAAATATTCACCGTCTTGCTACAATGTAACCGATACAAAGTCCCCAAATATAGTCGCAATGAAAGGGCGAATGAGAAATTGAAACTTCGAGGCCCAGTAACTCTATCACTCCATTATGGCTCACTGTTTGCTTTGTCCTGTAATCTATCGCTAAATGTCTGTGCCAAGTGTTTCTTCAGTGTTTTCTACTCGTCTCATGCGTCAACTTTACCCACCCCCTGGACGCTGCGCAAACACACTTTGGTCGCACAGTGTTCCTATTATCTTGTTACTTGAGTTAACTTGTTTGCAGACGTTATTTTCTGTTCTAAACCCTCGTTCTCATATCTTAAGTCGCATTCGTGAATGGTTAATATTTTCTGTACACCCTGGTCAAACCTTTATTGTGTTGTGCATTTTCAGAGAAGGAAATATTTTCCGAATTCACGATTTAAAACAACGAATAAAATATTTATAATAAATAAGTTCATAATTATTTTATTACAAAATTGTCTGCTCGAAGTTGGTATTAAAATTTTTCTCTTATCACTACAATAGAACTTATATTAAAACGACTTAAAGAGATTTATAATAAAGTAAATTATGTTTGTACTAGTAAGTTTTTTATTGTACTATGCAGTGTCTAAGACGGATTATTACCCAAGGGGAAGATGACCTACAAGGAATACTCCTGAGGTTCACACATAAGAAGCCTAACATGACCATCTCTCTAGGGAAGGCAAAGTGCGACTAACGACTTCTTGAGGTGCAAATTAAAGGTAGAGGGCAAGAACAGGTTTTGAAATACAAATACCCGAGCATCATTACTCTTTCACGTAATGATAGGTTAGATACAGAAGTAGATGGACAAGTGTATAAAGCAAACAGAATTGCTGCAAACAGAAATGTGTGAATAATTCAATATGGAGGAATAAAAATATAAAAAAAAAGAATTTACAAAACAGTTTCTAGGGCAATAATGGAACTCGATCTGACCCAGCAAAGACAAAGAGAATGTTGAAGACAACAGAAATGAAAATATTTAGGGAAATATTGCTGAACAACGTTCACACAAACAAAGTAGAAAACAATAATGAATGAGCAAAAGGAAAAGAAAATGGGAGTGGAATGACTGATAGTAGATTAATTGAAACAGCTAAAGTTGATGTGCTGAGTAGACATGTATATTAGTCATACACCGACTAAACCTATGTCTATCCCACTGCACAATGGATAATGCTTTACCATGCCTGTATTCCTTATCAGGAACCGGTACTCCTTACCCTAAGTCCATCTACTACATTCACGAACCTTTTCTCCTTATCAGGAACCGGTACTCCTTACCCTAAGTCCATCTACTACATTCACGAACCTTTTCTCCTTATCAGGAACCGGTACTCCTTACCCTAACACCATCTACTACATTCACGAACCTTTTCTCCTTATCAGGAACTGGTACTCCTCACCTTAACACCATCCACTACATTCACGAACCTTTTCTCCTTATCAGGAACCGGTACTCCTTACCCTAACTCCATCTACTACATTCACGAACCTTTCCTCCTTATCAGGAACCGGTACTCCTTACCCTAACACCATCTACTACATTCACGAACCTTTTTCGACCCAAGCAGGCGATAGTCGTAGTGGCTGGTCGTCATGGTAACCACCTAGCGTACGATGAACTCCTACAGTAGGAAAGAGTCTCAGAACAAGCCTAATTACTCAGAAAACATACGATAAACATAGACGTCCGCAAGAAAGGGTGTACATTAATTGGGGCGTAATGAAGGCTTACTGGTTTGGCTGGAAGTGAAGTTCCACTAATCTGTAAAAACACCTGGTTCTTAAGAAGTACATTCCCATTCAAAATACTAAAAAGAAAACGCTACAATTTTTCCTCGGCCCCTTCAAGACAAAATGGAGCCGATTCTTATTTATAAGAAAACGTGATTGTGAACAATCTAATAGCAATTACATTGCACATACTATATATACAGAGATTCCACTATCGGACCGAAGCCATTGTAGATCGCTCCTTTTGCTTACAAAAACAACACGCGGATGCAGGCTGGAACTGATATAGGAGGGACGTGGACCGATGTATGTGGCGTTATAATGGCGATATAAATCTCCTGCGGCATCGGGGGAAAGGCGCGGCCCGCAGAGACTGCTTCGCTCTCCTACAGACGATCCGCTCATAATATTTCCGACTGTCCAGCTTACCGAATGGAATAAACCATAACTCTGAATCTTCAATATTTATAACAGTAATTACACAAACAATAACATACAAACACATACACACGCACTCACACGTACAAACAAACGTACGCACACACGCAGACGCACTCACGCACGAACTCACTGACGCACACACACACACACACACACACGCTCGCGCACTCGCGCAAGTACATTACGAGTGTATGTGTTTGTGTGTGTGTGTGTGTGTGTGTGTGTGTGAGAGAGAGAGAGAGAGTAAGTGTGTGTGACATATATATTATAAGATTATATAATTTTCGTATCTTTTGAATGATGTATAAATACGTCTTTTCGACCCAAATAAAGAGTAGGTATATTTAAAGAAATGGGTTACTTGTAGTAGTTGATTTCTGCATCTACCTTTACTCAATACTTCCTAGACGATAAAACTGTAATGCCATTGTTACTTACAAACCTTATATAAGATGATTTCATGACCTTGTATCTATTCACATACTGTGCAGACTATATGTTTTCACTCCGGTCTTTACTCATATTTTTAAAGATAATAATAGCCTAATAGTGTTTTAACTCTCGTATTCCATAGGTGTTAAACCCTACACCTGTCTTTACTGATAAACATCCTTCAAGGTAAATAAATTATAATCTAAATCTACGTACATACTTCATAGACGATAATATCATAATCCTTTATCTACTCACATACTCCGTAAAGGATTTTACTCTAATCATGTCCTCTCACATTCTTCAAACAAGATAATACCTTAATCTTGTCTCGGCTAACATACTCCATGGACGATAAACCCTAATCACGCCTTTACTCACATTCTCCATAGAAGATAATCCCCAATCCTGACTTTATTGGAACACATAAATCAGATCTCGAAGATAAATCATGACCCTGTGTTTTAGTCAAATACATTATAGAGAATAACACATACTTTCGTCTTAGTAAACAGAGAAAATAATTCTTTTACTCATACAACCTAGATCTAATCAATCTGTAAATACTGGTTTTAAATTGTTTTTATAATTATATTATTTTTCAGGTGAGTATTGGAACTTCATTCGAGTGGCTTCCTTTAACAGTGAGTAATCTACGAGTTCTATTTTTTAGCCAGCCTTTTAAACACTTCCATTTTGTTTTACTTAATTTCTTAAGTCTTGATTCGAACTGCGTTAAAGGATAAAGGTTTAATGAATAATTTTATTTAAAGAAATATATTTTTATATTTAGACGATATATATGTTATATATATATATATATATATATATATATATATATATATATTGAACGAAATAATTAGTGTTGCATTGGAAACCTTAATATACACACCGTCATATGGCTTTAGCAGTGTGGTGTATTTAGACACGGACGCTTATACCTAGGAATATGTGATTCAATTAACTATTTTAAAACATTCCAATCCAAACAAAGGGCCTCACAATGGGCAATAAAATCAAATGGATCATGAAAAGAAATTAGTTTCTGTAAATGAAGCATATTTTACTGCAAGCAATACGGCCGTAACGTTTTAATGGCATCTTACACTAGGTTTACTCCAGAACACGAGGCTACTCAGGAACACCAAGGAGTTATTTTTTCGCGTAACGTAATGTCGTTTCCGAGCCGTATGTTTAGCATAGGAACTCATTACCTATAATAACGCTAAGACTAAACCCCCTCTCTGTAGGAAGTTATTATGACAAATATTTATTTGGTATTGCACTTATTTAATGTGTTCCAGAATGTGTAACAGGTCAATGTATAACAGGATTTTACAAGAAACATAAAATAATAATAATAATAATAGTGTCATAAAATCAAAATTAAATTCGTGATTTCATGACATCCGGTTTACACGGATGACAAAACGCACGTGTTATGTTGGATATACTCTTGGCAGTTCCTTAAATATCTTTAGGTCGCAGTTACATCAAACCACGTGTTATGTTGGTTATACTCTTGGCAGTTGCTTAAACCACTTTAGGTCGCAGTTACATAAACCCACGTGTTATGTTGGCTATACTATTGGCAGTTGCTTAAACAACTTTAGGTCGCAGTTACATAAACCCACGTGTTATGTTGGTTGTACTCTTGACAGTTGCTTAAACAACTTTAGGTCGCAGTTACATAAACCCACGTGTTATGTTGGTTATACTCTTGGCAGTTACTTAAACATTTTTAGGTCGCAGTTACATAAACCCACGTGTTATGTTAGTTATACTCTTGGCAGTTGCTTAAACATCTTTAGGTCGCAGTTACATAAACCCACGTGTTATGTTGGTTATACTCTTGGCAGTTGCTTAAACAACTTTAGGTCGCAGTTACATAAACCCACGTGTTATGTTGGTTATACTCTTGGCAGTTGCTTAAACATCTTTAGGTCGCAGTTACATAAACCCACGTGTTATGTTGGTTATACTCTTGGCAGTTGCTTAAACATCTTTAGGTCGCAGTTACATAAACCCACGTGTTATGTTGGTTATACTCTTGGCAGTTGCTTAAACAACTTTAGGTCGCAGTTACATAAACCCACGTGTTATGTTGGTTATACTCTTGGCAGTTGCTTAAACATCTTTAGGTCGCAGTTACATAAACCCACGTGTTATGTTGGTTATACTCTTGGCAGTTGCTTAAACAGCTTTAGGTCGCAGTTACATAAACCCACGTGTTATGTTGGTTATACTCTTGGCAGTTGCTTAAACAACTTTAGGTCGCAGTTACATAAACCCACGTGTTATGTTGGTTATACTCTCTGCAGTTGCTTAAACAGGTTTAGGTCGCAGTTACATAAACCCACGTGTTATGTTGTTTATACTCTTGGCAGTTGCTTAAACAACTTTAGGTCGCAGTTACATAAACCCACGTGTTATGTTGGTTATACTCTTGGCAGTTGCTTAAACAGCTTTAGGTCACAGTTACATAAACCCACGTGTTATGTTGGTTATACTCTTGGCAGTTGCTTAAACAACTTTAGGTCGCAGTTACATAAACCCACGTGTTATGTTGGTTATACTCTTGGCAGTTGCTTAAACAGCTTTAGGTCGCAGTTACATAAACCCACGTGTTATGTTGGTTATACTCTTGGCAGTTGCTTAAACAGCTTTAGGTCGCAGTTACATAAACCCACGTGTTATGTTGGTTATACTCTTGGCAGTTGCTTAAACAACTTTAGGTCGCAGTTACATAAACCCACGTGTTATGTTGGTTATACTCTTGGCAGTTGCTTAAACATCTTTAGGTCGCAGTTACATAAACCCACGTGTTATGTTGTTTATACTCTTGGCAGTTGCTTAAATATCTTTAGGTTGCAGTTACATCAACCTACGTGTTATGTTGGTTATACTCTTGGCAGTTGCTTAAACATCTTTAGGTCGCAGTTACATAAACCCACGTATTATGTTGGTTATACTCTTAGCAGTTGCTTAAGCATCTTTAGGCCGCAGTTACATAAACCCACGTGTTATGTTGGTTATACTCTTAGCAGTTGCTTAAACAACTTTAGGTCACAGTTACATAAACCCACGTGTTATGTTGGTTATACTCTTAGCAGTTGCTTAAACATCTTTAGGCCGCAGTTACATAAACCAATTACATAAACCCACTTGTTAAGTTGGTTATACTCATAGCACTTACTTAAACAACTTTAGGTCACAGATACATAAACCCACGTGTTATGTTGGTTATACTCTTAGCAGTTGCTTAAACATCTTTAGGCCGCAGTTACATAAACCCACGTGTTATGTTGGTTATACTCTTAGCAGTTGCTTAAACAACTTTAGGTCACAGTTACATAAACCCACGTGTTATGTTGGTTATACTCTTAGCAGTTGCTTAAACATCTTTAGGCCACAGTTACATAAACCAATTACATAAACCCACTTGTTAAGTTGGTTATACTCTTAGCACTTGCTTAAACAACTTTAGGTCACAGATACATAAACCCACGTGTTATGTTGGTTATACTCTTGGCAGTTGCTTAAACAGCTTTAGGTCGCAGTTACATAAACCCACGTGTTATGTTGGTTATACTCTTGGCAGTTGCTTAAACAGCTTTAGGTCGCAGTTACATAAACCCACGTGTTATGTTGGTTATACTCTTGGCAGTTGCTTAAACAACTTTAGGTCGCAGTTACATAAACCCACGTGTTATGTTGGTTATACTCTTGGCAGTTGCTTAAACATCTTTAGGTCGCAGTTACATAAACCCACGTGTTATGTTGTTTATACTCTTGGCAGTTGCTTAAATATCTTTAGGTTGCAGTTACATCAACCTACGTGTTATGTTGGTTATACTCTTGGCAGTTGCTTAAACATCTTTAGGTCGCAGTTACATAAACCCACGTATTATGTTGGTTATACTCTTAGCAGTTGCTTAAGCATCTTTAGGCCGCAGTTACATAAACCCACGTGTTATGTTGGTTATACTCTTAGCAGTTGCTTAAACAACTTTAGGTCACAGTTACATAAACCCACGTGTTATGTTGGTTATACTCTTAGCAGTTGCTTAAACATCTTTAGGCCGCAGTTACATAAACCAATTACATAAACCCACTTGTTAAGTTGGTTATACTCATAGCACTTACTTAAACAACTTTAGGTCACAGATACATAAACCCACGTGTTATGTTGGTTATACTCTTAGCAGTTGCTTAAACATCTTTAGGCCGCAGTTACATAAACCCACGTGTTATGTTGGTTATACTCTTAGCAGTTGCTTAAACAACTTTAGGTCACAGTTACATAAACCCACGTGTTATGTTGGTTATACTCTTAGCAGTTGCTTAAACATCTTTAGGCCGCAGTTACATAAACCAATTACATAAACCCACTTGTTAAGTTGGTTATACTCTTAGAACTTGCTTAAACAACTTTAGGTCACAGATACATAAACCCACGTGTTATGTTGGTTGTACTCTTAGCAGTTGCTTAAACATCTTTAGGCCGCAGTTACATAAACCCACGTGTTATGTTGGTTATACTCTTAGCAGTGGCTTAAGCTTCTTTAGGCCGCAGTTACATAAACCCACGTGTTATGTTGGTTATACTCTTAGCAGTTGCTTAAACATCTTTAGGCCGCAGTTACATAAACCCACGTGTTATGTTGGTTATACTCTTAGCAGTGGCTTAAGCATCTTTAGGCCGCAGTTACATAAACCCACGTGTTATGTTGGTTATACTCTTAGCAGTTGCTTAAACATCTTTAGGCCGCAGTTACATAAACCCACGTGTTATGTTGGTTATACTCTTAGCAGTTGCTTAAACATCTTTAGGCCGCAGTTACATAAACCCACGTGTTATGTTGGTTATACTCTTAGCAGTGGCTTAAGCATCTTTAGGCCGCAGTTACATAAACCCACGTGTTATGTTGGTTATACTCTTAGCAGTTGCTTAAACATCTTTAGGCCGCAGTTACATAAACCCACGTGTTATGTTGGTTATACTCTTAGCAGTGGCTTAAGCATCTTTATGCCGCAGTTACATAAACCCACGTGTTATGTTGGTTATACTCTTAGCAGTTGCTTAAACAACTTTAGGTCACAGTTACATAAACCCACGTGTTATGTTGGTTATACTCTTAGCAGTTACTTAAACATCTTTAGGCCGCAGTTACATAAACCAATTACATAAACCCACTTGTTAAGTTGGTTATACTCTTAGAACTTGCTTAAACAACTCTAGGTCACAGATACATAAACCCACGTGTTATGTTGGTTATACTCTTAGCAGTTGCTTAAACATCTTTAGGCCGCAGTTACATAAACCCACGTGTTATGTTGGTTATACTCTTAGCAGTTGCTTAAACATCTTTAGGCCGCAGTTACATAAATCCACGTGTTACGGTGGTTATACTCTTTTCGTCACGAGAGACTTGCGGGTTTCTAACTCTTACAGATTCCATTTCCTCACTTGTTGACGTTTATGAAGTAAATAAGACACACTTTACAAAGCTTTAGAAGATTCAACAGCTTCGTATAGGAAGATAGCAATGCTTAAACTCAATCATACGTTCGCTTCGAATCAGTCTAGTGAAAACGTTAATCTAGGTTTATACAAATATTATTCCTTCTGGTGCATTCAATATATTTGTAATGCTTTAGTTACTATTAAAGTTATACCAAATTATACATAATTTTAAATATATTTCTAAACAAGTTAAATACAAGAATTATTTATTGAATCATAGGATTTAATACTAGTCGTTGGCAAACAGTAGCAACATCATCAAAAATAATAAAAATTGTCTATATTCAAGTGGTAGTTAGATCTAACAAATAGTGTAGCCAAATCTATTACAATGTTGTCAAATTTATTAATTTGTAGCCTTAACATTACTAAATAGATATTTATATAGTTTAATAATTAAATAATAAATGTTTAAATTAATTAATAAATTCGACAACATTGTAATAGATTTGCAACGCTGTTTGTTATATCTAACACTTGCATGTAGACAATTTTTATTATTTTTAATGATGTTGGTACTGTTTGCTAACGAAAAGTATTAAATTCTGATTTAATAAATAACTCTTGTATTTTTCTCTTTTTTTCATTAATACACAGGAATACATTTTTTTAATACTTATATATTATTTTTATATATATATATATATATATATATATATATATATATATATATATATATATATATAATATTAATAATGGTGAAATGTTTTCTTGTAATATAGTTACTAAATTAAAAATATATCAAAAACAAGAATAAAATAAATATGTATTAGAAGTATTTTTGTTTTTGAAATATTTTTAATTTATTAACTACAAGAAAACATTTCACCATATTTAATGGAATAAATATGTATTAGATATATTCTTGTTTTTGAAATATTTTAAAATTATTATATATATTAATATATAGTTATTACTATATATATATATATACATACAGTATATATATATACAGTATATTTATATTTATTTATTTATTTATATATATATGCCAGTATGGGCATATGGTGGCATAAGCTAGTTTAAACTATATATATATATATATATATATATATATATATAAAGAACTAAGTCAAAATACAAATACAAGAATTATAATTGATTTTACAATTCAAAGCTTTTCGTTGGGTAACAGTACCAATATCATCAGGAATATTGATAAACCCACGTGTTATGTTAAAACGAAAACTTTTGAATTGTAAGTTCAATTATAATTCTTGTATTTGTATTTTGAATTAGTTCTTTATTATTTCACAAGAATACATATTGCGATATATATATATATATATATATATATATATATATATAAGATGAAATATAGCTTATATACTCATAAACGTCCTAATGTAGTTTAGGAATTGTATTCTTGTTTATGAAATAGTTTTGTTTAAACATCTTATATATATAAAATTTTTACATTTTTACATTTTTTATTATATTTTTTTAATTATTACGTAACGCTAGTATGAATATACATTTTAATATTAGACTTATGGAAGGTCTAAGCCACTGAACCACCCTAAGCCTCTAGGGCAGTGCTCTGTGGATGGATCTGCACCAAACATCATACGAACCATCCTGGTAATATGTTAAACTATCCCTTTAAATTTCATTAACATCTCTTCGTATATATATGTACATCCAGCGTAAGCAAGTCAGATCGAATGTCGTGAAAGTCTTATGTACATCTTTTTCCAATACATCCAGGGCACGTTTCAGAACTACTACTCCATATTCAGGCGCTCTTTGTTTCAACTTGCTACATTGATTCCAGGATTTAGCGATAGGCAACAACATACTGCCATATTACAAGAAACAGCTGATTATCAGCAGCCATTTCACTTTAAGTTCGACTGTAAACCTCAAGACCAGCTGACGCTCCGTTCACGTCACACCTGCGTACTTGCCAATTTATAACCGAATCTCTGCCACAAACGTCATCTGACACAAACGTAAATCCGAGAGTGCAGATCGAGTGTACAAGTAAATTACGGCCCGAGTAATAAACCGTTTGAAATCATATTTTCGACTTGGAGGAAAATTTATACAATTTATCTTGGTGTCGTAAGCTTTTTTTTGCATTTACATCAAACGCAATTTACTGTGTTTTATTCTTTAATTGGGTTAACAAGTTGCCTGAGCAATCAGCACCAGAGGTTCCTGATTTGCAATTAGTCTCATTTGGCCTTGCTTCACTGCTGATTACAGGGCTGTATTCATTCCAAATTGCACTTCGGAGTTTTTAAATTACATCTTTGATCACGTGATTCGCGTTGAGAGCCACGTAGTGAGGAGGGGGAGAATTAAGCGAGCTTG
>JBAIZL010000007.1:60424718-60484718 GCA_036971475.1 Prosapia bicincta | reverse complement strand
CTTTATCGCAAAAAGCACTAAACATGCCATACTTATCCTCAAGTATCCGAACAAAGGTAAGGAAGGAACACAATCGCTCCCAACTAACCTTACATTTAATGGTAATGCTTTCTCGCAAAAAGCACTAAACATGCCATACTTATCCTCAAGTATCCGAACAAAGGTAAGGAAGGAACACAATCGCTCCCAACTAACCTTACATTTAATGGTAATGCTTTCTCGCAAAAAGCACTAAACATGCCATACTTATCCTCAAGTATCCGAACAAAGGTAAGGAAGGAACACAATCGCTCCCAACTAACCTTACATTTAATGGTAATGCTTTCTCGCAAAAAGCACTAAACATGCCACCCTTATCCTCAAGTATCCGAACCAAGGTAAGGAAGGATTACAATCGCTCCCAACTAACCTTACATTTAATGGTAATGCTTTCTCGCAAAAAGCACTAAACATGCCACACTTATCCTCAAGTATCCGAACAAAGGTAAGGAAGGAATATAATCGCTCCCAACTAACCTTACATTTAATGGTAATGCTTTCTCGCAAAAAGCACTAAACATGCCACCCTTATCCTCAAGTATCCGAACAAAGGTAAGGAAGGAATACAATTGCTCCCAACTAACCTTACATTTAATGGTAATGCTTTCTCGCAAAAAGCACTAAACATGCCACCCTTATCCTCAAGTATCCGAACAAAGGTAAGGAAGGAATACAATTGCTCCCAACTAACCTTACATTTAATGGTAATGCTTTCTCGCAAAAAGCACTAAACATGCCACCCTTATCCTCAAGTATCCGAACAAAGGTAAGGAAGGAATACAATTGCTCCCAACTAACCTTACATTTAATGGTAATGCTTTCTCGCAAAAAGCACTAAACATGCCACACTTATCCTCAAGTATCCGAACAAAGGTAAGGAAGGAATACAATCGCTCCCAACTAACCTTACATTTAATGGTAATGCTTTCTCGCAAAAAGCACTAAACATGCCACCCTTATCCTCAAGTATCCGAACAAAGGTAAGGAAGGAATATAACCGCTCCCAACTAACCTTACATTTAATGGTAATGCTTTCTCGCAAAAAGCACTAAACATGCCACCCTTATCCTCAAGTATCCGAACAAAGGTAAGGAAGGAATATAATCGCTCCCAACTAACCTTACATTTAATGGTAATGCTTTCTCGCAAAAAGCACTAAACATGCCACCCTTATCCTCAAGTATCCGAACAAAGGTAAGGAAGGAATACAATCGCTTCCAACTAAGCTTACATTTAATGGTAATGCTTTCTCGCAAAAAGCACTAAACATGCCACCCTTATCCTCAAGTATCCGAACAAAGGTAAGGAAGGAATACAATCGCTCCCAACTAAGCTTACATTTAATGGTAATGCTTTCTCGCAAAAAGCACTAAACATGCCACCCTTATCCTCAAGTATCCGAACAAAGGTAAGGAAATAATATAATCGCTCCCAACTAACCTTACATTTAATGGTAATGCTTTCTCGCAAAAAGCACTAAACATGCCATCCTTATCCTCATGTATCCGAACAAAGGTAAGGAAGGAACACAATCGCTCCCAACTAACCTTACATTTAATGGTAATGCTTTCTCGCAAAAAGCACTAAACATGCCACCCTTATCCTCAAGTATCCGAACAAAGGTAAGGAAGGAATACAATCGCTTCCAACTAACCTTACATTTAATGGTAATGCTTTCTCGCAAAAAGCACTAAACATGCCACCCTTATCCTCAAGTATCCGAACAAAGGTAAGGAAGGAACACAATCGCTCCCAACTAACCTTACATTTAATGGTAATGCTTTATCGCAAAAAGAACTAAACATGCCACCCTTATCCTCAAGTATCCGAACGAAGGTAAGGAAGGAACACAATCGCTCCCAACTAACCTTACATTTAATGGTAATGCTTTCTCGCAAAAAGCACTAAACATGCCACACTTATCCTCAAGTATCCGAACAAAGGTAAGGAAGGAACACAATCGCTCCCAACTAACCTTACATTTAATGGTAATGCTTTCTCGCAAAAAGCACTAAACATGCCACCCTTATCCTCAAGTATCCGAACAAAGGTAAGGAAGGAATATAACCGCTCCCAACTAACCTTACATTTAATGGTAATGCTTTATCGCAAAAAGCACTAAACATGCCACCCTTATCCTCAAGTATCCGAACAAAGGTAAGGAAGGAATATAATCGCTCCCAAATAACCTTACATTTAATGGTAATGCTTTATCGCAAAAAGCACTAAACATGCCACACTTATCCTCAAGTATCCGAACAAAGGTAAGGAAGGAATACAATCGCTCCCAAATAACCTTACATTTAATGGTAATGCTTTATCGCAAAAAGCACTAAACATGCCACCCTTATCCTCAAGTATCCGAACAAAGGTAAGGAAGGAATATAATCGCTCCCAAATAACCTTACATTTAATGGTAATGCTTTATCGCAAAAAGCACTAAACATGCCACACTTATCCTCAAGTATCCGAACAAAGGTAAGGAAGGAACACAATCGCTCCCAACTAACCTTACATTTAATGGTAATGCTTTCTCGCAAAAAGCACTAAACATGCCACCCTTATCCTCAAGTATCCGAACAAAGGTAAGGAAGGAATATAACCGCTCCCAACTAACCTTACATTTAATGGTAATGTTTTATCGCAAAAAGCACTAAACATGCCACACTTATCCTCAAGTATCCGAACAAAGGTAAGGAAGGAATATAATCGCTCCCAACTAACCTTACATTTAATGGTAATGTTTTATCGCAAAAAGCACTAAACATGCCACACTTATCCTCAAGTATCCGAACAAAGGTAAGGAAGGAATATAATCGCTCCCAACTAACCTTACATTTAATGGTAATGCTTTATCGCAAAAAGCACTAAACATGCCACACTTATCCTCAAGTATCCGAACAAAGGTAAGGAAGGAATACAATCGCTCCCAAATAACCTTACATTTAATGGTAATGCTTTATCGCAAAAAGCACTAAACATGATATCCTTATCCTCATGTATCCGAACGAAGGTAAGGAAGGAACACAATCGCTCCCAACTAACCATACATTTAATGGTAATGCTTTATCGCAAAAAGCACTAAACATGCCACCCTTATCCTCAAGTATCCGAACGAAGGTAAGGAAGGAACACAATCGCTCCCAACTAACCTTACATTTAATGGTAATGCTTTATCGCAAAAAGCACTAAACATGCCACACTTATCCTCAAGTATCCGAACAAAGGTAAGGAAGGAATATAATCGCTCCCAACTAACCTTACATTTAATGGTAATGCTTTCTCGCAAAAAGCACTAAACATGCCATACTTATCCTCAAGTATCCGAACAAAGGTAAGGAAGGAACACAATCGCTCCCAACTAACCTTACATTTAATGGTAATGCTTTCTCGCAAAAAGCACTAAACATGCCACCCTTATCCTCAAGTATCCGAACCAAGGTAAGGAAGGATTACAATCGCTCCCAACTAACCTTACATTTAATGGTAATGCTTTCTCGCAAAAAGCACTAAACATGCCACACTTATCCTCAAGTATCCGAACAAAGGTAAGGAAGGAATATAATCGCTCCCAACTAACCTTACATTTAATGGTAATGCTTTCTCGCAAAAAGCACTAAACATGCCACCCTTATCCTCAAGTATCCGAACAAAGGTAAGGAAGGAATACAATTGCTCCCAACTAACCTTACATTTAATGGTAATGCTTTCTCGCAAAAAGCACTAAACATGCCACCCTTATCCTCAAGTATCCGAACAAAGGTAAGGAAGGAATACAATTGCTCCCAACTAACCTTACATTTAATGGTAATGCTTTCTCGCAAAAAGCACTAAACATGCCACCCTTATCCTCAAGTATCCGAACAAAGGTAAGGAAGGAATACAATTGCTCCCAACTAACCTTACATTTAATGGTAATGCTTTCTCGCAAAAAGCACTAAACATGCCACACTTATCCTCAAGTATCCGAACAAAGGTAAGGAAGGAATACAATCGCTCCCAACTAACCTTACATTTAATGGTAATGCTTTCTCGCAAAAAGCACTAAACATGCCACCCTTATCCTCAAGTATCCGAACAAAGGTAAGGAAGGAATATAACCGCTCCCAACTAACCTTACATTTAATGGTAATGCTTTCTCGCAAAAAGCACTAAACATGCCACCCTTATCCTCAAGTATCCGAACAAAGGTAAGGAAGGAATATAATCGCTCCCAACTAACCTTACATTTAATGGTAATGCTTTCTCGCAAAAAGCACTAAACATGCCACCCTTATCCTCAAGTATCCGAACAAAGGTAAGGAAGGAATACAATCGCTTCCAACTAAGCTTACATTTAATGGTAATGCTTTCTCGCAAAAAGCACTAAACATGCCACCCTTATCCTCAAGTATCCGAACAAAGGTAAGGAAGGAATACAATCGCTCCCAACTAAGCTTACATTTAATGGTAATGCTTTCTCGCAAAAAGCACTAAACATGCCACCCTTATCCTCAAGTATCCGAACAAAGGTAAGGAAATAATATAATCGCTCCCAACTAACCTTACATTTAATGGTAATGCTTTCTCGCAAAAAGCACTAAACATGCCATCCTTATCCTCATGTATCCGAACAAAGGTAAGGAAGGAACACAATCGCTCCCAACTAACCTTACATTTAATGGTAATGCTTTCTCGCAAAAAGCACTAAACATGCCACCCTTATCCTCAAGTATCCGAACAAAGGTAAGGAAGGAATACAATCGCTTCCAACTAACCTTACATTTAATGGTAATGCTTTCTCGCAAAAAGCACTAAACATGCCACCCTTATCCTCAAGTATCCGAACAAAGGTAAGGAAGGAACACAATCGCTCCCAACTAACCTTACATTTAATGGTAATGCTTTATCGCAAAAAGAACTAAACATGCCACCCTTATCCTCAAGTATCCGAACGAAGGTAAGGAAGGAACACAATCGCTCCCAACTAACCTTACATTTAATGGTAATGCTTTCTCGCAAAAAGCACTAAACATGCCACACTTATCCTCAAGTATCCGAACAAAGGTAAGGAAGGAACACAATCGCTCCCAACTAACCTTACATTTAATGGTAATGCTTTCTCGCAAAAAGCACTAAACATGCCACCCTTATCCTCAAGTATCCGAACAAAGGTAAGGAAGGAATATAACCGCTCCCAACTAACCTTACATTTAATGGTAATGCTTTATCGCAAAAAGCACTAAACATGCCACCCTTATCCTCAAGTATCCGAACAAAGGTAAGGAAGGAATATAATCGCTCCCAAATAACCTTACATTTAATGGTAATGCTTTATCGCAAAAAGCACTAAACATGCCACACTTATCCTCAAGTATCCGAACAAAGGTAAGGAAGGAATACAATCGCTCCCAAATAACCTTACATTTAATGGTAATGCTTTATCGCAAAAAGCACTAAACATGCCACCCTTATCCTCAAGTATCCGAACAAAGGTAAGGAAGGAATATAATCGCTCCCAAATAACCTTACATTTAATGGTAATGCTTTATCGCAAAAAGCACTAAACATGCCACACTTATCCTCAAGTATCCGAACAAAGGTAAGGAAGGAACACAATCGCTCCCAACTAACCTTACATTTAATGGTAATGCTTTCTCGCAAAAAGCACTAAACATGCCACCCTTATCCTCAAGTATCCGAACAAAGGTAAGGAAGGAATATAACCGCTCCCAACTAACCTTACATTTAATGGTAATGTTTTATCGCAAAAAGCACTAAACATGCCACACTTATCCTCAAGTATCCGAACAAAGGTAAGGAAGGAATATAATCGCTCCCAACTAACCTTACATTTAATGGTAATGTTTTATCGCAAAAAGCACTAAACATGCCACACTTATCCTCAAGTATCCGAACAAAGGTAAGGAAGGAATATAATCGCTCCCAACTAACCTTACATTTAATGGTAATGCTTTATCGCAAAAAGCACTAAACATGCCACACTTATCCTCAAGTATCCGAACAAAGGTAAGGAAGGAATACAATCGCTCCCAAATAACCTTACATTTAATGGTAATGCTTTATCGCAAAAAGCACTAAACATGATATCCTTATCCTCATGTATCCGAACGAAGGTAAGGAAGGAACACAATCGCTCCCAACTAACCATACATTTAATGGTAATGCTTTATCGCAAAAAGCACTAAACATGCCACCCTTATCCTCAAGTATCCGAACGAAGGTAAGGAAGGAACACAATCGCTCCCAACTAACCTTACATTTAATGGTAATGCTTTATCGCAAAAAGCACTAAACATGCCACACTTATCCTCAAGTATCCGAACAAAGGTAAGGAAGGAATATAATCGCTCCCAACTAACCTTACATTTAATGGTAATGCTTTATCGCAAAAAGGACTAAACATGCCACCCTTATCCTCAAGTATCCGAACAAAGGTAAGGAAGGAATACAATCGCTCCCAACTAACCTTACATTTAATGGTAATGCTTTCTCGCAAAAAGCACTAAACATGCCACCCTTATCCTCAAGTATCCGAACAAAGGTAAGGAAGGAATATAATCGCTCCCAACTAACCTTACATTTAATGGTAATGCTTTCTCGCAAAAAGCACTAAACATGCCACCCTTATCCTCAAGTATCCGAACAAAGGTAAGGAAGGAATACAATCGCTCCCAACTAACCTTACATTTAATGGTAATGCTTTCTCGCAAAAAGCACTAAACATGCCACCCTTATCCTCAAGTATCCGAACAAAGTAAGGAAGGAATATAATCGCTCCCAACTAACCTTACATTTAATGGTAATGCTTTATCGCAAGAAGCACTAAACATGCCACACTTATCCTCAAGTATCCGAACAAAGGTAAGGAAGGAATATAATCGCTCCCAACTAACCTTACATTTAATGGTAATGCTTTCTCGCAAAAAGCACTAAACATGCCACACTTATCCTCAAGTATCCGAACAAAGGTAAGGAAGGAATATAACCGCTCCCAACTAACCTTACATTTAATGGTAATGCTTTCTCGCAAAAAGCACTAAACATGCCACCCATATCCTCAAGTATCCGAACAAAGGTAAGGAAGGAATATAATCGCTCCCAACTAACCTTACATTTAATGGTAATGCTTTCTCGCAAAAAGCACTAAACATGCCACCCTTATCCTCAAGTATCCGAACAAAGGTAAGGAAGGAATACAATCGCTCCCAACTAACCTTACATTTAATGGTAATGCTTTCTCGCAAAAAGCACTAAACATGCCACCCTTATCCTCAAGTATCCGAACAAAGTTAAGGAAGGAATACAATCGCTCCCAACTAACCTTACATTTAATGGTAATGCTTAATCGCAAAAAGCACTAAACTTGCCACCCTTATCCTCAAGTATCCGAACAAACGTAAGGAAGGAGTACAATCGCTCCCAACTAACCTTACATTTAATGGTAATGCTTTTTAGCAAAAAGCACTAAACATGCCATCTTTATCCTCAAGTATCCGAACAAAGGTAAGGAAGGAATACAATCGCTCCCAACTAACCTTACATTCAATGGTAATGCTTAATCGCAAAAAGCACTAAACATGCCACCCTTATCCTCAAGTATCCGAACAAAGGTAAGGAAGGAATACAATCGCTCCCAACTAACCTTACATTCAATGGTAATGCTTAATCGCAAAAAGCACTAAACATGCCACCCTTATCCTCAAGTATCCGAAGAAAGGTAAGGAAGGAATACAATCGCTCCCAACTAAAATACAAGGGTTGCATATCCTCACTTGAGTGGTTAGTATAGCCTAATAAACTAGATCTAACGCTAAACTGTTTTTACCTAGTTCTTTACAAGTTGTGCACAATGAAATTACATTATTTATTGTTACCTTGAGTTATTGCTCTCATATTTCTTCATTTACCGATCAAATCCTCACGGTGGTGCCAAAAAGGAATAATCTGAAACACAAAACACATTAGTATAAATTTTAAATAGAAAATTCTCTTATTCCTTAAAGACAATAATTGCCATAATTCCGGCCAAGGCGGAACAATATTTAATACGTAGTGAAATGTATACAAAATACCTGTAGAATAAAAAAATATTATATTTATATTCCAGAAAGGTTTTTCTTAACTATATCTCGGAAAATCTCTAGCCCTTACGACGGATTCGCCTTTGATAAATTTTCCTCTTGAGATAATTGATTTACGGCGTAACTACTGCAAGACGATGTTACAGAATCCGAAGTCGACCAGTTTAGACAAGTCAAGGTCACCGGGGGCGGGTTCATTTATCTTTATCAAAGTAAATTCAGCTTAATAAATCAAGACTTTTAAAAGGAAGAATTTACTACCGGTTTTTACTTTCATAAAATCACATCGCTAGAGAGAACCGTTAAATACTTGAAGTATAAAAAACACATAAAAATAGCGGTTTTATTGTTTTCAAATCTCGAAACATAACTTTCAGACTGGCAATAAAAAATGGTTCCAATATTCTTGAATTTGTTTTGTGATTTCTAGAGCCACTTTAAATAAAAGCTACAATCCTAAGTTTGTTATTGGTTTGAACAAAATCTGTTCATTAGTGCAACAGCTTTCAGATAACTTTGATCGGATATAAGTACAAAAATTTAAAATCGCTTTGATTAAAAATATAATACATATATATAACTAATAATCTAAAAAAACATGTAAATAAAGATTTAAAAATTTCCATTTGTTTTGATCTGGTACATGTTTAAAACTATTTCACACATAACTATATATATAATTGTGTGTGTGTGTGTGTGTGTGTTCGCCTGAACATTTTAGTTTTCTATATACGAATCCAGAATTTCAAGCAACGGTGGTAAAAGAAAATACACCGTTCGGGCCTGGATACGACCTATGCTCTATCGATTGTGACGTCAACGAAAGAATCTAATAACACTGCCAATTAGCCCGCGAGTAGGAGTACAAAGAGCTGCAATCCAATATTAAACACCTATGAAGTAATATCCCAAGATTTATGGGAAAACGATGAGAATGTTCCAGCATTATTAAAAATTAAATCGATAAAAACCTCCTTATCGACGAGACGAGGAAGAATGCACGCGTGTGGGATGGGGGTAAGAAGAGTCCGTAATGTTCAGATTCACCCCAGGGGTGCCTCCCTCTGACAAGTGAACGCACGAGCTTCTGTTTAATTAAAGAGGGTGCTAGATTTATAAGTTAGCGTTAAAGGTGGAAGAAAGCATTTGGTCACTGATTGTCGTCCGGATGAAGCGGATTTACTCGTTTCCAATATTCCATTTAAAAATAACTATTACCACTATTTTAAACATCATTACAACCACAGTTTTATTCTTTTAAAGCTCTATTTATATTCTTGTGTTTCAGGACGAAGAGAACGTTTATGTTCTTTAATCTAGAAAGGAATGGCGATAAAATAAGTCATCAATCTCACCAAGCGATAAAATATGTCATCAATCTCACTAGGCGATACAAAACGCTGGTCATACTCCTTAGTTGGTGCAATACGTCCTCATTCTGCTAGGTGGTACAATACGTCCTCAATCTCATTACGCGATACAATATGTCCTCAACTTCACTAGGCGATACAAAACGCTTGTCATACTCCTTAGTTGATACAATACGTCCCCATTCTTACTAGGTGGTACAATACGTCCTCATTCCGCTAGGTGGTACAATACGTCCTCAATCTCATTACGCGATACAATATGTCCTCAACTTCACTAGGCGATACAAAACGCTTGTCATACTCCTTAGTTGATACAATACGTCCCCATTCTTAGTAGGTGGTACAATACGTGCTCATTCTTACTAAGTGGTACAATACGTCCTCATTCTGCTAGGTGGTACAATACGTCCTCATTCTTACTAGGTGGTACAATACGTCCTCATTCTTACTAGGTGGTACAATACGTCCTCATTCTCACTAGGCGATACAATATGTCCTCAACCTCACTAGGCGAAACAAAACGCTTGTAATACTCCTTAGTTGATGCAATACGTCCTCAATCTCACTAGGCGATACAATATGTCCTCAACCTCACTAGGCGATGAAAATGTTTTGTCAACTACTTAGTTGATACAAAACGTCCTCATTCTTACTAGGTGGTACAATACGTCGTCAATCTCACTATGCGATACAAAACGTCTTCAACCTCGCTAGGCGATACAAAATCTTTTCCCATATTATATAATATTATTATATATAAGATTATATAATGCGTCCTCATTCTTACTAGGTAATAAAACAAGTCCTCAATCTCACTAGGTGTTGCAATACATCCTCAATCTCATTAGGCGAGACAATACGTCCTCAATCTTCCTAAGCGATAAAAAAACGTTTGCCGTATTTAGGTGATACAATACGTCGTCAATCTCACTAGCCGATACAAAACTTCCTCAATTACACTAGGTGATACAAAACTTTGTAATGCTCATAGGGTGATACAAACCGTTCTCAACTTTACTAGGCGATACAATACGTCCTTACCACATTAGGCGATTCAATACGTCATCATCCTCACTAGGCGATACAAAACGTTTGTCATACTTACTAGGTGATACAACATGTTCTCAACCTCACTAGGCAATACAATGCTTTTGCCATACTTATTAGGTGATAGAATGCGTCCTCAACCTCACTAAGCGATACAATACGTCCTTACCACATTAGGCGATTCAATACGTCATCATCCTCCCTAGGCGACACAAAACGTTCTCTATGTCACTAGGCGATATACTGTAATACGTTTTCTACCTTTCTACGCGATACAAAATCTTCTCTACCTCACTAGGCGATTACTATCAGTGTCCCTCTCACTGCGAGAGTTACTAAATATTAATTTTACTAAGTTTAAATATAAAAGTTGTACACGTGAAAAGATTGCAAACGCCAAAGCCGGCAAAATCCAAGAGACGTAATAAAATTAAATATTATGTGATTTCAAATAGGTTTAATGTTAAAAATGGTACGTAACGAGTGACAAACATAAATAGTTAATCTACAACGCTTGCTTTATTCCATTTTCTGTCTGAATACGTCGATAATTCATTTGTAATCTCCAATCTATTGACAGTCTTAGCTCTCTTGGGATTTTGTTGTTGATTGGTATCTCACTTGTGCTTAAATGTTGTCCACATATATTCAATATTTATCATGCACTCACAAGATATACATTTATTCAGCACTCTTACTTCTGTTATCAAAAATTGGGTATTTCGTAAAAACTGTTTGAAATACATTCTGTGTCATCATTTTACATTTCTCGGCACTAGACATCCCTTCATATCTACCAATGACATCTCAAAAACACAGTTGAACTTATCGATCATATGTTCGACCTGATAATTCAAGTTACAGCAGTGAATAGTAACTTACAAAATACCAACAATAATACCTGTGCAATACATAAGTTTGTATAGAGTAAGCGGAGTTCACATTACAGTGCTGCCACTCTCCGATGTAGGCGTGAAACCACCTCAAAACTCAGCCTTGACTGTTAATTTATTTACGAGGGCGAATAGAGAGAGTTCTTAGTAGGGTGTATCCCTAAATAAAACTATTCTTTTTTTTTAGTTAATATCTTCTTATCAGTTACATTAATTTTCAAGTCGACAAGGATCTGAGAAAAAAAATGTCCTGTTAAGGCAGAAACTCGAGTACAGTAATGTAATTACATTCATGATGAAGGTCTCGTTACAGCCCTTCACTGGAAACTTCCTTTCCTATACTTTCTTTTCCTGACATCCGCTTTGTGTAATAAAGCTTTATGTAATAAAATTACCTTCCTTTGGAGAAAATATTCCCTTTAACCAATATTCTATACCTTATCATTTTCTGTATCATTAATTTCTCGCTCTTCATTCTCTCTGATTAAACCTGTTTATCTATCTATTTTACCCCTAATTCCCCTACTTCCCCTAATTCTCCTAGGCAATTACTTTTACCTTATCACACTGGTTTGGTGGTAGACATCCCTCCTCACCCTTACTGAGATCTTGTATATTGTGTAGATCAAGTAAGAGTGCACTTGGCCTTGCGTGTACTACCACTTCTTAAAAAATGTTACATATTGAGAATATTTTATACGTCAACAGTTTTCTGCATCCGATATATCTACACATATTTAAAGAGTGTTTTTAATGCCATACCGAACCGAATTTATCTAATATCGACCACCTCATGCAAGTAAGTTCTTTGACAGTCCTTATCATGTTTGTAGGTAAGTAGTTATACTGACCCTCTACCCGCTATCTCGCCTACTGCGATCTCTCAAGGCCAAGTGCACAGTTACGTAGTCCGCACTATACCTCAAGTAAGCGATGAGATGCCACGAGAAGACTAATGTTCCTCTATTATCAGTACTATAAGATCTTTAACAGGGCGTGCATGGTTCTTCCCTAAACCTCCTAATACTTACAATCCTTTCCTAACCTATATACAGTATTACCACACTGTTGGATCGTCTTATAGATGTAAACAAGTAATTTGCTTTCAAATTTTTAAAGTCAATCCCTACCGACAAAGAAAAATTTGATTTTAATTACTTTTTATTAAAACAATTACAAGTAACATTAGTTTAGTAGTTATTTTATTAAATATAAATAAAGTAATAATTTTCGAATTAAAACAGCTTTTCTACCACATATCATATAGCATAACATCAGGGGTTTTATGAAATCATATGTTATCAGTTATTTTGAGCCAAATGGGACGAAATAACTATATTTTATACCTTGTCATTTGAAAAGTTTTTCTCTCATATTAAACTAAAATTAAGTTTCATTAATGAATTGATATTTGAAAAACTGTAATAACATTAAATGTCACTCACTGGAATATTTCTTCAACCCTAGGAAAGGTTTCATCGATTTATTTATGGGATGATATCGGTTTATGGATAGTATTAGTGTTTAATATTATCCCTCTGAGACAATTTGGGGGTATTCAAATACGAGAGGTCAAATAACGGGTCAAATGGTAATAAATTTGACCTTCACCTACGTTACTCAAATACATGAACGTTAAACAAGAAACATTCGGTCGATTTTGCTAGAGAGCAAACATGTGAGTAATAATTCTCTACACATACATGCACTATGTTGAACTACAACACTATACACTTGTATTATAACATAACTACAAAGTAACTGTTTCAAATAGACGAATACAATAAAGCGTTAACATGAATGTAAAATGTACCATTTGTAAAGTGAAACCAGTAATATAAACAAAACAACTTAGTTTAGTTACTTTTTAATAAATAATTACAATTAATATAAATAAAGTAACATAAACTATGTGTTAAAACAGCGGTTCTACCACATAACCTATAACATAAAATCAGCTGTTTTATGAAATCATATAGACATTCGATACGAGACCTGTTAAGGTATGGAATAAATTTAATTGTCTCTTGATAATAGTCAATGATGAAACGCGCTCATAAAATAAATTTAATACGTCATCATTGTAGCCGGAAGTGTAGCTCCATGACAAATTGTTCCTACACACTATACACTCTAGTACACTAATGACACTCCTTCTACAGCAGGCTAACAAGGTCTGTGTACAGATTTATCGATACATCTTTTGTTGGCTTTATTGACACAAAAACGCCAATCTGCCATATAGCATTGAATCAGTTGAATAGTGTCATAAGATTGCATCAACTAATTATAAAATCTTTCTAACTTTTTCCGCCACAAATAAAATGCTCTTCTCGGAAAATCTTAATTAAACAAAATAAAATTAAAAATACATTTGTAATTAAATTGATATTTTTTAGGGTTTTTAAACACAATAAAAATTTGTTTAGCTGTTATTTGCTCATATAACTACTTAATCGACTCTGCTGTCGACCGCACACATATATATTAATTTGCTGGAGAAAAAATCCAGCTCAATTGATATTTCTTATCAGATGCGTTTCGCATTAGATCAGTGCATTTTCCAAGCTGTAGTTAAGTTTTTAATTCAGTTTATTACAATACTGTCTGTTCATGAGTATTGTGTTTCTCTGATGTTTTGTGTTATATGATTTGTTTGTTATATGATGTTTTCAGAATAGGTTTTCATTATTTAGTCGAACACACACACACACACGCACACGCACACGCACACGCACACGCACACGCACATGCACACGCACATGCACACGCTCACGCCCACGCCCACGCTCACGCCCACGCCCACGCTCACGCGCACGCACGCACGCACGCACACACACACACACACACACATATGTATATATATATATATATATATATATATATAGCGTTTGATTGCGTGAATATTTTATCATTTATTGCGCGTTGTGGCGTTTAAATATTTATAATTTTCTGTTGTGTTCTGTTATTGCTTTTATTTGCTTGATAAAGTTTAAAGGTTAAGATGTTACGTCAATATTAGTGTGTGTGTGTGTGTGTGTGTGTGTGTGTGTGTGTGTGTGTGTGTGTGTGTGTGTGTGTGTGTGTGTGTGTGTGTGTGTGTGTGTGTGTGTGTGTGTGTGTGTGTGTGTTTGTGTGTGTGTGTGTGTGTGTGTGTGTGTGTGTGTTTGTGTTTGTGTGTGTGTATCTTGGATATAGATGGCAAAATTCTATTTAGATTGTGTGTTTTTACATTTCGCCTATTAGGTCACATTCTCCTTATATATATATATATATATATATATATATATATATATATATTAATTGTAGAAATTTTTAATCGTTAATAAAAAACGATTTTGTTTATCCAAATACTTTGAAATACATTTTTTTAACTTGTAGGGATAATAATTAATTGATATTAATACAGTTTTTTCCAAATATTTATTCATTAATTAAAATTAGAAAAACTGATGTCTCGATAGGACACGAACTGAATGACTACATGTTTTAAATTCAGCACTTTGTCCAATTTTCCCAAAGCTAGAAATCTATTGCTTAAAGATGTATATGATATTACAAGAGAAAGGTTCCTTGCAATAATGAAGCAATATAAGAGATGGATAGAATAAAAAATTATAGACAGCCGTCAGCTTCATAAATTAGAAACGAAAAAAGCAAATAAATTAGAAACAAACAAAAATAATAGCCCCACATTATGTACTGTATGGAGAGGGAAATGGAAAATTGTAAGCAAATTCGCTTTCTATTCACTTAATATTGTGATTCTCTCATATGTAAACACATATTTATATTAATTGTAGTTATAAAATATAAAATAACTCAAATAAAATTTTTCTTTATTGACCTCAATAGAAATTGACCTTAAAAATATTCATATTACTTTCTTATATTATGCAATACTTGTATCTTGTGGTGAATTTCCTTCCTGTTTTTCTTATATTTGGATGATAATTACTTGTGATTGTGTATAGTATTGCTCTGTTGTCTTTTTGTTTGAAGTACTCTCTCTCTCTCTCTCTCTCTCTCTCTCTCTCTCTATATATATATATATATATATATATATATATATATATATATATATATACGTGTGTGTGTGTGTGTGTGTGTGTGTGTGTGTGTGTGTGTGTGTGTGTGTGTGTGTGTGTGTGTGTGTGTGTGTGTGTGTGTATGTGTCTGTGTGTGTGTGTTTATAATGTTTAATAATTTTTCAATAGAAAGTGTCTGTTGAAAATTACAAACATTTCTCCACAAATATTTTCGGCATTGATTTTCAGCATTGGTAAACTATTGACTGACATTACAACACTAAATCTAACATAAGTTAGCCTAATGTAATATAAGTTGAATAGAATTGGTTCTATTTGTGGATAGATGGGGAAGTTTATTTAAACTAAACTGACTACTGATTGATATTCCCAGCACGTCCGCATGTTGGACAGATGTATCCGTCCGTGCTGAGGAGGGTGGCTTCAGCCCAGTAATTATCCCCGTCGCGTATCCATAACGGAGGCTATTTATTCTCAGTGGAAGCAACGATTTAGCAATAAAACCGTCATGTCCTCGTCTAATCACGAACCATCGGCGAGGCTGCTAATTCTCATGGATTGTGTAACAGCAACTATACAATGCGAAGATTTAATCGTCGCGACGTTGCAAAAACTATTTGTTTAATCTACAGGTTTTCGACAAAGTACGTACTAACAAACAGAGGTAAGAACGCCTCAACGTAATAAAGCGTGCGTTGTTCACCTAGCAACACTTGTTTGTAGCCTTATCGGGATCAGCCGATATACCATCAGTGTAGGCAATGAATGAGAATATACGGAGGGTTAAGGGAGGCATAAGAGGTGTGTACAGGGTCACTTACTCATAGAGGACCTAATCTCTATTGGAGTCAGACAGAGGTGTCAACCCGTTACACACCCTTGTAAGGAAAAACAGTAGATGGAATAAGTTGTCACTAAGGAAAAGAGGTAATGGCCCTGTCACTGGAAATTGAGGAAAACTATGGTTGAGTCACTTAACTGAAATAGTTTTTGTCAGGTTGGGGGTCTATTCTACCCAGGTATGACTTTTTTTTTAAATCTGTTATCCCCAGGAATTGTTTAGACTTAAATAGTCGCACTTAATTTTGGAGTGTTATTACAAAGAGTGCAGAAATACTCAAAAGATATAAGTACATGAATATATGTAAGTTGATAAGTAGCTAAATGGACAGATAGATATAGAAAAAGACAGAGACAAGGTTGGTTAAAGAAATAGTAATATAGACAGAGAGATAAGAAGGTCAGATAATAAATTAACCCAAGCATAACCTAAACTAATATAGGCCTATATTCGAGTACATTTGTCTGCCTTTTCTAACATTACAATATTTTCGTTTGTTGACTCCATTTTTAAAACTTAATAAGTACTTAAAAGGTTAATATTTAAGTTTTGAAAATAGAGTCATTCCAAAACGCGTCAACAAAGGAAAACATTGTAATGTTGTGAAACGCAATAAAATATACTCAAATATATACTTACAAACATTCCTAACAGAAGCGACGATGTGTATATTAGGAATTTTAGCATAAATTAACCTTTACTACAAACCTTCAATCAGCTAAAACCTTGACGCGCATTTCGCTAATGTAATTGGCAACCTCGAATGGTTAAATTTGTGCTAAAAAGAGATGTGCTACGAGTGAGTGAACTACCTTTAAGGAACAAAACTTTTGCTTTATTGATTAACGAGTCAGTAGACTCGGTTCACGTTTCGATTGGTTCAGTATAGACGTGGATATAGTCAGATAATTTCTAGCACTAACAACTATATCCCACTAATAGATCAATCACTTGTCAGTCGTTGTAAGAGCAAAAATAAAAATCTCAACTTTTTAAAGCAGCATATTACAAAAATGTTTATATTGTCACAATGAGGATGAGATTAATAAATGTAAGGGAAGTAAGCCTTTAAAAAGCAAATATCCTTAAAAAACTAACTCTTAGAAATATGTTAAAATATTATGGTGATAAGAACTATTATGGTTGGGCTGCATAGGGGTAGTGGTGGTTTTAAATAAAGTAGATTTTTTTATCAATTGATATAAGGCTCCCTTTTCGCTACAATCAAGAGAAACCTTGACGCGTATGCTGAAGTTATATAGGTGAGGCGTTCCAGGTAAAACATATGAGACGTTTAGGTTAAATTCACACAAACGTGTACTCGCGCGCGCACGCACCCCCTCTGATACACACACACACCCCCAAGGACACAAACACACACACACACACACACAAATGCACAAAAACGTACACACACACATACACACTCACTCACACACTCACACACACACACAATCACACACACACACACACACACACACACACACACACACACAGTCGCGCGCGCTTACACAAGCACACACAATATCTCTTTCTCTCTCCTTCCACAACCTTCTCTCTCTTTGTCTGTGCTTCTATCTATCTACGTATGTAAATATATATATATTTACATATCATAAACACGATATTAGTGTGATACGTATCTTTGCTGTGTGTACAGACGAAAGACGCGTGCAATGCGATATAGCAGAGTTGATAAAACAGTGCGTTAGATCTAAATAGAACATAACGGGCCGAGGTTGTGGGCGACTGCCAAGTATTAATAGAACTGTAACACTTTCGATGATATAATAAGAACAACTTAAGACAGTTATCTCGTTGTTTATTTAACGTCACTGTTTGACATTTGAGAGCGTCACTGTATTTACAACAGTAGCTTCGCTAAAGTTGAACACATCAGCAGATGCTAATGCGTGACTGAGCTTTGTAAATAGTAAAAACATTTTAAAACAATCGTACTTTAACCATGCTTTAAGTATAGTTATTTTTAAACCAATCTTAATAAAAGTAAAATCCAAATATTCTCTACTTCTATTGACAGTTAACCATTTTACAACCTAAACATTTACGTATTGCTTACTTATTATCTTTATAACCTTCCTGAAATAATTTAGGTTCTGTCAGATACGAAGATAGTGGTATCTCTTGCAGCAACGCAGTTGAAGAAGACAAACTGTTTAGTTCACACGTCTTCACATCTATCTTACTCTACCACTGATGAGTTCATAAGAACTATTAAAAAGAACGTCTCTGTATTACCTAGTAAAACGTTTGTTTAATCTATTTTTGATGAACCGAGAAGCATGTGAATATCTGTATGTCCTTGTCTGAATCTGTGGTCTGCCGCGCATTACTTTGCCCCTGAGAGATGTAGCCGAGTTATCATTCAGCCATAGTAAAGCTCGTCAATATTACCGTTACCACGGCACAGGGAAAGTTGCAAAGAGCTGCCGTGTCTAGTAGATTTCTGACCGATAGGTTAAGACAAGAATCAAACAATCTAACCCATATATCATCTACTTTTACCTTACATTTTGTACAGAGATCTATTAAATCGAGTGCCTTGTGCTATTACATAGTAAAACGTCTGTCTAATCTACTTGTCATGAGCCGAGAAGCATGTGAGTACCGATATCTCCTCGTCTGTATCTGTGGTCTGCCGCTTACAACTTTGCCTCTGAGAGTTGTTAACCTAGTCATTATTCCACCACAATAAAGCTCATCAATACCTCCGTTACTACGGGAACGGTAAAGTAGTAGCTAGTTATTGTATCGAGTCGATTTCTCGAGCAGATTTCGTTCGGTATCGATAGAAGGTATCTATAGCTAGATTTGGTGCATTATGCTTTATCAGATCTGTTAGGGGTCTCTAAATTTATCTACCTAATTCTATTAGTTTGTAACACAAACATATTACAATAACTAGTGTGTGCTACATATATGCTGTTCCGCCCATTACCTTCTCATAGCTATTAAACCACGGCACGTCTCGTAAACCACTTTAGCGAGATTTACGGCCGAGCAGTTCTAAAGTTTGAATAATAAACTACATCACTGTAACATTACACTGACAGATTTAGGAACTAGCTCAAAACCGCATTAACCTATAGATAATGTAATAAAGACAAACGAGTATGTTCCCGAAGAAAACCGAATAAATCATACAATATCCAATAATAATTGACCCTAATTAGAAAAAAAAAAACATTTAGAAGGCTATTTCTGCTAAACTAATCCCTTTTTTCATAATAACGCAAAATATTTCCTTTGAAACTTTTAAAAACTAAACATTTTGATACGAGTAGTTTTACTAGAATAAAACGAGTTTATAAACAATAAATTACCGCCTAATACAACCAGTATATTCTGGGTTCTGTTCCAAGTAGCGCCAAAGAATGTTTCTGTGCTTGTTAAGTCTCTAGGTCGTCTCCTGTGAAAATAAGTACCAAACGTGATAATGGGGCAAAGAAGCGTACTGCTGGCTAAATTACATTGAATACAGCACGCCCTAATTACGACTCAACCCTGTCTCCATTAAACCATTTTAATGCTTTAGAAAAATGAGTAAAAATTAAGCATTTCGTATTACAAGAATTTCAAAAATAGTATAACCTGAGATAGGTTATATTGAAATCCCTACATACCGAATAAAATAAAATAGCTTACAGCGGGAAATACTATTCTAGCAAATAAAAAATATACAGTGGGTAATGCTATTCTAAGAAATAAAAAAACATTTTCGTATTACTAGTGCGTTAGAATTTAGTTTCTCTTAAGGTTTTTAAAATATCGATTTCGACTAAAATAATAATGCTATGTTTCAAGATAGGGCCCAGATCTTGCCCATTTACTGACAAATCTAATCGCAACATGTTATTGTTCAGTGTCAGAATGAACAATGCTGTGTTAGACCTCTTTTTAATACTGTCTAAAGTCTCTTTGCTGTTGTATGGTATTGCTTCTCGTTATTCAAAGTATAGCTAGTTTTTTTTCTTACAAACGTTTTTTATTTTCTTTCAAGTGAAACAAGTAAAGCACCCCTAGAAAATTCGCCTTACAGTCTTTACGTTATATGTTGATTCTTCGGGTTGAATTCAAATGCGAAATAAAATATGAAAAGTCGTCATAATATCTTCGGAACTGCTTTAATAATATGCGTTAAGTTTTGAATTTTCTTAAAATTAGCATGGGATAATTGTACACAGCGAACGTAATGTCTACATTTAGTTGTAACTTGAGGAGATTCAAACATAATTTGAAACATTCTTACAATCACTATAGCATCAATAACAGATGTGAATAATTAACAATATGGAATGTCCAGCACGCCCGATACTATTCCTGAGTGTTTCTTCTCCGCCCTTGTAAATCTCTGGACATCCTAAAAGCTGCTGCTCTTGCTGAACCTCTTATAGGCATCACCCTTCTTCAGAATCTCTTGATAGTGAACATTAATGATTAACCATGAAATTTAGGCTCAATTTTATTCACCCAAAAGCAGGCGATGATTGTGCTACTCATTTATACTATTTAAAAATTGCTAATAGAAGTAGTGGGGTTAACAGAAGTAAAAATTTAACGTTTCTAAAAATCGTTGCTAAAAATTTTAAAGAAATTTGATAAATTAAGTGCCTTTAGTAATATTATTTTAATAATTATCATTTAATGACTTCCTACTGGCCATCTATCGAATTCCTTTGAGATTCCTTGGGTTCCCTTGGAAACTTTGAGATTCAGAATCCGTTAGGCTGTATATTTTCTTACAGTGCTCAATTACATCAGCTTAAAAATAATTAAATTGACCTTAGAGAGGTCCAATAACAGTAAAATATTTTTATAAATCTTTTATATTTCAATTGGGATTTTGAGGGCTTATAGCAAGGCTTTTACTATCCCAATCAGCAGTAGCAGGATAAAAGCAGAATATTCTTTTGATCAAATCGAAAATCATGACAACCCAGCTCGGCTGATATGAATTGAAGAAAAAGCAATAAATTGTATAACTTGAATATATCGTATCAAGAGAGGTTATTCAATGGTAAGCCGCTTATGTTTGACGAGTCAATGTCTGACGAACTAAAGTTCTTTCCTCAAGAGACGTTACATTTTCTTTGCATCACGGTTTTACATATATACCTGTCTTACGCTGAACTTTAAACTTATCAATTATTCTGCATTTCCAATATCAATCTACACGTGAATGCTACGCCAATCCTCAATGTATTAATGTTGAGGGATACGATGTATAGAAGTAGGGACAAGATGCTTCTTTGAATTTGATAGTTGAAGCACGATTTGGCAAATCAATAAAGGGGTTAAATATGTGTATAAAGACACGAGGGTGTGCTTTCCACACCAATTTTCAAGGTATGGATGTTAAGGAATAAGCTGTATAGAAGTAGGGACAAGGTACTTCTTTGGATGTGATAGTTAAAGCATGATTTGAACACCAATAAAGGAGTTGAAGACTTACATAAACGTCATGAAGTGTTGTGTGCATGCTACACCAACCTTAAGGATATGGAAATAAAATATATGACATATATTTATGGACGTGATGAATATTTGGTCTATGAGGGATGGTATAGGATGGAACTATGAGGTAAGTCATCTTCAAAATCACACACTTGCATATGTGTCCTGGAGTCATGTGTGATATCGCTAGACAATGAATATCACCCACAATGTCTCATCCAGCAGATGCACTTTCAAAGGTTCAATAAAGAGTTTTGTATCCACTCTATATTGTTTTAAGGTATGCAGGTGAAAACGTGCAATATTGAAATAGTATGAGGAGAGAAAATGCGATATAAGGTCTTTCCCAAACGTATATCTGGCATTAATTTACAAGCCTACTCAGAACACAACTATTTCTATTGATCATCATATTTTGTAAAACAATCTTGAGCGAACTGAATAATTCGGTCTTTTACCACTAATACAGGACATTATATGACGACAGTTTCCAGTCAATTATTTCATATAATGTACGTATTTCAAAAATACCTTTTTTTTAAAAAAAATTCCAACCAGCTCAGAAATGTACACTGGAGAACGTAACGCGGTAACAACTTATTGAACCAACAGTTTTTCTTACTTCTCTGTATTCACTGAACAAATGGGACTGTATCTGTGGCGAGCGTTGAGTGATTTATCTGTGGCCGGTGTAGGTGGAGTTACGAGACACTTTAATCACCGAGTGAATGTTTGTACACTCCGTGTATCTATTTGTGTTTCGAATTAACGTAATGGAACCAAAACAGACCACGTGCAAAGTAAAACACAACGACAGACTTCGCTCGATCAGTTCGACAAGCTGAGATTCCTACAATTTTAGTCTCTATTTAAACCAACATTTTATACACCTCGGAAGACGGTTCTGTGGATCCCAAATCCCGCAGCAAAGGCTCACAATTGTTGTAATGTACTATAATCCTAAAACTAGAAAACGTTCGACCTCATAAAACAATTTTAGATTAAAAAGGTATTCCTAAAGTAAGTGGGCTTCTAGCGGTTAACCGAATAGGGCTTTCAGCATAACGTAAAGGTGATTAAGAGACTCTTCATTTAAAGTTCATCAGTGGGTCAAACTTGCTCTGAAGTATGACGGTGGCTATATAAATACTAAACTAATTTTAATATAACAAGACTGGAATTAGAGAAGGGATTCTGCAAAAGTCTAATTTGCTCTTCACTCTCTAATGATCATCACTCTCTGGCAAACATTACCTTCTTGAACATCTTCCACAAACATTATTTTCCTTTTCCACCTTTTCACCGTTCCTTTGAGTGATTCCTGAAAATTCCACTCTTTCTACTATAAGTACACTTACACACACACACACACACACACACACACACACACACACACACACGCGCGCATAGAGAGAGAGAGAGAGAGAGATATTCATCTCCCACTTTCCGATTATTGTTTCATCCATCCAGAATACTAAAGAAAAACACTTTTATTTGGATCCTATTTCTCTGGAAATTTTGTCTCCATTACATAATCCAAAATTTGTCTTCGTACTTCTTGACCATCCTTATTGTGTACTACCTTCTCACCAAACTATCTTTAGCACGACTGCCCTTTACCGATTCCCCCAATCACCATTGTACCCTTCAATAAATATGACTCCTAAATCTTTTTGAGGTACTGTCCTTTGTAACAAAAATTCCACAAATATCTATAATTTTTAAATTTAAATTTCTTTACGCGGTTGCCTGATCTGATACCATCCATTTTAAAGTCAATTCATCTTCGAAAATCACTTTTATTTTCACTTTTCTTTCCCCTAACATGCGTTTCTCTTTCTATATTGAGAATATTAAAAATAGTTTTTTTTTCTAAAGTAGAATATTTTGGATAACTAATTCATCACTGCCGCTTATTAGGCTTGAGTAGGTTAGGTTAGGTTCTACTCTTCACACAAGAGCATATACAAAATATTGTTTTCGTCATAGTAATAATTAAGAGGTAGGATCAATAAAAGGCAATAGAAGAAAAGAAGACAAGGAATAAATGCTGTGCACAGGACATAATGGAATGGAGTTGGAAGTGGTGCAAGGCACACACGGTAAAGGAGACGTCTAAACTTCAGAACAGACGAATGCATTAGCGTCTACCAATTAGAAACAGTTTATGGTCTGCGTGTTCCTCTGCCGCCTGTTCTCAAAGTGTCGGGTGGAGGTAATATAGTAAAATTAAGTTAAAATTTCACGAATTTAATTAAACTAAAAGGAAGATGATAAATTGTTAGACAAAGACAAAGGATCTCACACGAGCACTCACTGATCTATTAAATTTATGTCATACACAGTTGAAAGCTCTGTCAGTCTATGTAAATTAGATTTGGCTCTTACCATGTATCCGTCTATTATTGAGTGCCCAAGCTTCCGTCACACTCTCCATGCTTTGGCGTTGCTAAAGATATTGCTTTTCGTTCAGCTGAGTCTAAAACCACCAATATTAATTGTAGTGCTTCAGAAATTAATAGCACCCAAGCTTAATTGAATTATAAGGTCTTATCTGATAATTATAAAGAGTTATTGAATACATAAATAGCTGAATGAGATCTCATAATATTCTACATCAACATCAACAATTTCGAAATTATCATCGTCATTATTATTATGATCAACTTCGACACCGTCGTTATTGTCATCGTCATAGTCGTAATCAAAGCCATCGTCATCGTAGTTATGGTCATCATCATCATTATCATCATCACCGACTTCATCGTCATCGTTGTCATGACCATCGTCACCCTCATTTACATCGTTGTCATTGCCATTGTTATCCTTAATTACATCGTCATATCATCATTATCTTCATCGATGATGTCATCGTAGTCGTCAAAATCGACGTCGACATCGGCGTAATCACTTGCATTTCTATCGCAATAGTCGCAATTGACGTTATAATCATCATCGTCATCGTCATCATTATCATTATTACATCGCAGTCGTCATCGTCAACGTCATAAAAGTCATTGTCACCGTCGTAATCGTCATCGTCGTCATCGTTATTATCATCGCCGTCGTCATCATTATCATCATCATCATCATCGTTATCATCGTCATCATCATCGTTATCATCTTCATCATAATCTAAAT
Organism: Prosapia bicincta; assembly: GCA_036971475.1. Lineage (NCBI taxonomy): Eukaryota > Metazoa > Arthropoda > Insecta > Hemiptera > Cercopidae > Prosapia > Prosapia bicincta. The sequence goes on along the minus strand of JBAIZL010000007.1, from coordinate 60,459,779 downwards.
CATCGTCAATTCACCCACCACCTTTATTACCTAATGTAGGTCAGCCAGATGATGTGTAGATAAATGTTTACACTTTTTCAACTCTACACCTTCTCACCACATGAATATCAGATTGTATCCTCTATAGTCCAATTGTCTTCTTGGCCGTTCGTTTTGTTCTAGTGTTATTCACCTTGCTACTAATTATCCCCATCGTGCTGTCACTTCTGACTTACACTCCTTCTCTCTTGTGATGGTTATATCTGTGAATACTACAGATGTCCTGTACAAATCGAATCCATCTTATCAACCTGAACCGTTTGTCAGTGTATTGAATGCCTTAAACAACTTGTCCACAGTTTGTATGTTGTGATGCAATTCAAGTTTACAAAAAGGGGACTTGTGACGAACTTTAATCACTTCATGTATTTTCTCAATATATCGAATATAGTCGCCGTGGAATAAGGCTTCCTGGGTTATAAATCCTGAGAGAAAAACGTAATAAAATACGAGGTTTTTATAAGACATATAGTACTACTTATGTTAAACTATTATAACTAACAAAAGAGATGGTGCGTTGTAAACAGAAAACAAATGTCTAGATGCAACTACTCTAACCAATGCATTCTTTATTATACAAACAATTTCTGTCTCGAAATTTATTAGGATTTTACTTTGAGGAAGATTTATTTGATTTCAATGGAAAGCTCTTTGTCACACTCTTTGACGAGGGAAATCCTAAAAAAAATGTGTAAAATGCCTTTTATAAATGCACATAAATTTACGTTCTGAACGAGCTCCCATAATAAAGACTCGTACAGCAATGTGACAGTTGCAGGATATGTAAACGCCTTGAGCTACATTACTTCACACTATATTTCCATTTTTCCTCAACGTTCACACAAAACAAATAACATAAACAAAAATGTTCAAGTGAGTTCTTACTTATGTGAAAAAAAATTGTATTTTAGTTACTTTTTATTAAATAATTACAATTAATATAAATAAAGTAACATAGCCTATGCGTTAGAACAGCTGTTCTACCACATAACCTATAACATAAAATCAGCTGTTTTATGAAATCATATGTTATCATTTATTTTAAGCCAAAACGGATGAAATACCTGAATTCGATACCGGGCCCCTTTTGTAAAAAGTTGTTCGCCCATATAAAATTCAAATTATTTATTAAATTTATTAATGAAATAATATTTAAAAAACTGTATTAGCATAAAGTGTCATCAGGTTTTAAAAAATATATTTCAAATTGAGTGGATAAGTAAAAAAATATTTTATTAACGATTGAATATTTAAACATGATGTATAAGGAGTGTTTAATAGAAGGTATTGAAAAAAGGAACATGTTTGTTACAGTAGCATATAAAGACTTGTAAGAACTTCAAATTAAAGTAAAATATAGTTAAAAAGGTGGTAGAGTTAAAACAGCTGATCTACCTCATAACTTTGTTATAACGTAAAACCTGCTGTGTTCACTTATTTTTCATTTGTTCACATTATGTTCATATGTTATCACAAATTTTAAGCCAAGTGAGACGGAACAACTATATTGCATACTTTGCCCGTTTTGAGGAAATCTTTTCTAACACATAAAACTAAAATTATTTCATTACTAAATTTATTTAATGGATACATATTTGGCAAAACTGTAATGTGTCAGTTTTAATATTTGAAAAACAGTAATATTTAACATCAAGAGTCAAGCGTCATTCACTACATGTTTAAAAAATGTATTTCAACTTGAGTGGATAAATAAAAAGTATTTAATTAAAAAAATTTTAAGATCGAAAATTTGAACAAAATATATCTTATATGTACAAGGAGAGTGTTAAATAATAGAAGGAACTGAAAAATAAAAACTTTAAATATATTTTAAAATCATAGCTACAATTTTAGTGTAAGATTCATCGTTAAATTCTACGAAAATGAGTTGTAAGCGAAAATGATTTGTTCAAGAGGAAAGAAATTGCCCATGTTTAGGATGTTGCATTCTAAAGCATAAATTACACTTGGGCGGATCCAGAGGAGAGCGACAGCCCCCCCCCCTTGACCCTTAACTCCTTAATTTTTGTCCCTCTTCCTTTCTTCCTCTCTCTCTCTCTCTCTCTCTCTCTCTCTCTCTATATATATATATATATATATATATATATATATATATATATATTAAATATGGTGATATAGTTTTTTTGTAATATAGTTAATAAATTAAAAATATTTCAAAAACAAGAATACTTTTAATGAATATATTTATTCCATAATATTTTTAATAAATATATTCATTAAAAGTATTCTTGTTTTTGAAATATTTTTAATTTATTAATAATTATATATATATATATATATATATATATATATATATATATATATATATATGTAACGGAGTTTATATCAATGTATCTTTTGGTTGACCAATTTGACTATTATATTTTTTATGGTGTTATGTGCACATTGTTTAATTTATCTCTTGAAAATTGTCATAAGATAATCTGAATGACCGAAAGGTAAAATGTTAATAAACAATATAATTTACCCATTGATAAAAATATTAATTTATTTATCGATAAATGTTAACGTAATTAATTTAATATAACCATCGGCATAATTTCATTCTCAATTTTAATTGTAAATAACCCTGCAGGCGTATCTGACATTATTAATTTTCTTATCAGATTACATATCAGATATTAAAGTAATTTAAAAATGAAACTGGGTGTACGTAAAAACTATTAGTAAAAAAATAAGAAAAGTACGTGTGTTTAGCGCGCGCTCGTGTGTGTGTGTGTGTGTGTGTGTGTGTGTGTGTGTGTGTGTGTGTGTGTGTGTATGTGTGACACAAATTAAATAAATTTAATAATAAAACGATATCCGTCATTTTCATCAAGCTTTCACATCAGCCATAGTTTTCACGATAAGTGGTAATTTATAAAGGTCATCATCACCTGGGTGCTATTAGCTTCGTAAACCCATTGCTTTCATTCTGTCCAAATAAAACACAAATCGTGAGATAAATAAACTCAATTGTTTGACACGGGAAACTGCGTAGTTTTAGGACTGGTAAGCCGTAGCAAATATCTCCAGCTAACCACCTGATGTACGGACAGATAATTAATTTTGAGAAGGGAAATTCATCATTTCCCTCCGACGAAGACAAATTGGAAGCGAGGCGATTGCTCACGTCAAGTTTAGTTTGTTAAAGTTGGTAACGTTCTGCAACATCTCTATTGCAACATAGTATTGTCTGTTTTTGGCCTACATAAATACACATCGATTTAAAATCGATTTAAATACGGTTTTTGTTGCTATTTTCAATTCCTTCTATTAGTTCACACTGTCGTTAGATATATCTTCTTTACAAATTTTTAATCGTCAATAAAATACCTTTTAATCACTCAAGTTCAAATGATTTTTTCTTTACTTCAAATGGATGACACTTGATGTTAATAAGCCAAAAGTTTTTTTTCAATTATTGAATCTTTAATTAAACTTAATAATAAATAATTTAGTTTTATATGGGAGAAAATGTTTAACAAAGTGGGTAAAGTAGCAATTTATTTCGTCCCAGTTTGTTTAAAATAAGTGATAAGATGTGATTTGATAAGACAGCTGATTTTATGATATAGCTTATGTGGCAGAACAGCTGTTTTAACGCATAGGTTATGTTACTTTATTTATATTAATTGTAATTATCTATTAAAAAGTAACCAAAATCAAATTTTCTTTGTTGACGTAAGTAGGAACTTGAATTTATAAAATTGTGGTTTATATTACTTTTTTTAGCATCTAAGCCTAAATGTCAAACTGTTTACAGTATACGGTAGTTTTCTTCAGAGTATTTAAACAGAAATCTTGCCCATACAGACAGTAAATAACCTGTTCCTTGCCCCATATTTCAAGTCTGGCACACTTATCCGGTCCAGAGATGTAAGCTGTATCATTAACTACATGTAAGCCCCGTCCCCCTCCGAGCGGTGATAAACATCCTCCCTTCCGACAACAGCCAATGTTGTGCATTTCAATTACACAAGTTTCGCTCCAACAGGCCAACTTATCAATTTACGAATTCTATTACTCGCAGCTCAATAGCTAGATGCCCACACGTGAGTAAGGGCACAATTCAATAGGTAAGAGTTTGTAACACAGCAGAATCTATAAATCAAGTGAGACTTTTATGGCATTTGTTTTACACGGAATTAAATTCAATGTAGGGAAGCTGGCCTCTCTAACGAAGATAAAATCTTGTTTTACAACGAGTATAATGGTGTTTATAATTACCGCAGTATAATGCAAACAATACAGCTCCGAGTCTCCAGCGGGCGGCACATTGTTATAATCGCCAATAAATGTCTAACTATTTATGCTGGTTATACAATGATAGCCTACTACCCAAGCAATTTATGTTTATAAACATTTTAAAATTATTCAAAGTGTTCATATTGTTGCTACAGAGAAGGCCAAAATTTAGTAAGTTTTGAAGAAGAAGGAAATAGTAATAGAGAGTAGTAAAGGTTTTGTAGATAGTTTTAGATATTAAATGTTTTGTTATTATCGGATATGCAGACGTAATATAGTTTGCAACGAAAATTACACCTGACAATGAAGAAAGTATTCGAAACACAGATAAAATAATAAAACTTAGCGCTGACGCCCCAAATAATGAATTTTGTATAACAGAAAAATAATATCACATAATCTCACACATAAACCTTATAAACCAAATACTATGTAATACTATATTACATAATGCCTACCAACTATCCAGTTAGAATTTTCCGTTATAAAAAAAACAAAAAAATGCTTGCAAAAATAAGACAGAAGAATTGTCCTCTATTTTGGTATACGTTTTTGCATCGCCGCACGAAACAATGAGGCAGTGTTTCATTTCATGCATTAACAAATTTATTGTAATTTTTTTTGTATAACTTATAATCAATAATAGTGAAATTAATAGATGATAATAAAACCTCTTAGAAAAAATTATCAAGGATAAACGATATTTGTCGACACGTTTCGGCCGTAATCCATCTTCAGGGGCAACGTAGATTAGTGTTCCATCACCATACACCATTGCATATGCTTTGATTTTACAACTCGTGATAAAATTAAAAGCTCGTGTGGATTGTAAAAACATTGTTTACATTTTATATAATTTTGGTTATTCAGTGTTGTTTTTAAATTCCTATTTATTTATTCACATTCCAATTGTACCTCAGCTTGTTTTTAATCTACAGAAATAACTCATTTAATTGCTTCTTCAAATGCATGTTATTTTAAGTGAGCAAATACTTTATTTCACGCGTCTGAACAGAAAAATCATACGAGGAAAAATATTTCCGCTAAAATAGTCAGGCTCTAAAACACCCATCTACATTTATATATTTGATGTTTTCAAACATTTTACTTCAAGTTAATTGATAACAAATGATTGCATACAACAGCTGATTTTATGTTATAGGTTATATTGTAGAACAGCTGTGTTTAGGATATTGGTTATGTTATTTCATTTATTTAACATTATTAAGTTGAAATGTTATTAACTACCATTATTATTCAACTCCATTATTATTGAAATGTTATTTAACATTATTTTATTAAAATGTTAAATATCAACAAATATTTATGAAAATGGTAATCAATCTTACTAAAATTAATTCAATATAATGATGATTTTATATATTTGTATCCAATTAGTTTAGTGAAATGTTCCTTTTGCGCGTCTGAAACTTTAAAATAACTGATTTCAATTCGTTAAAGTAAAATTTCCATTCCGTACATTTTTCAACAACTAATAAAGGTTTTGTAATAACTTTACTTTATTATTTAGGCCTAATAAAACAACGAATAAAACTAAAACATAATATCAGTGACTTTAATAAAGTACTCGGTTATATTTGGACTCGGTTAATATACGCAATGTCTTGTCGAACAGTATTTGCCTGCTACAAGTAACAAGTGGCACACTCTTCAGGCGAGAGAGTGTAACCACAACATTTACATCTGTAAGTAACGCACTTAGACCGTAAGTAATCTAATTAATTCAGTGCTTCACGCACGCACTCTGGCGTTAGGTCTTGCATTACTAAATCCACTACGGCAATGTTATCCACGTGGGTAACAAAAGTTTCCTAACAAAGCCATCAAATTGTCTGTGATTTTCTACAGTAATACAGATTGTATTTTCTATTATGAGCTCATTTTATGTTTACAATATTTTCGTAATATTAAAGACTTATTTCGCCAGTTCGTTGTACATAATTTTGGATATTCTCTTATTCGTACATTAGGCTCTTTATTAGTGTGCCGTCCTCTTTCGACCGTTTCCAACATCGTTCTTAGTTTGTTTCTAGCTCTGCACTCTCTGTACAAACAAGTAATAGCCAAACAAAAGTCGGTACAGATGTTCATCCAGAAAACGAATAATTCAAGATACCAAATATATCAACATACTTCCATGTGACGTCATTTGCCCAGTTTGAGAGACGACAGAGAATTCCGGCCTTACAGGCCTCCGCTGATATCTTTGTCTCCGAACGTGAGAAGGGAGATGGGCGAAAGAAAGATCTGACTCCATACAGTTGTCAATTATTGTCTTTATTGTAAAGTTCTTGTTTCACACGTTACTGTAGATCTATTGTTTGTGTTTTTAGTTTCGGATCTAAACTTATAAGTGTGTTGTGTTTGTTTAAACTGAACAGAAGTCAGTTTTGTTTTACATGTTGATAGTTTTTCGAAGCTCCTTACTTACTTACTAGCCAACGCCCACCCTTGGCTGTTGGGCCATTTGGTGGCACGCTGACCAGTACAATCGAGAGAGACTTCCTTCATTGTCCTCTTCGTCTGGCTGGACGTAGCCCAAGGAAGTGCATGTGAGAAGGGGGTCTCTACATCCATGGTTCCGTTTCCACACAACACGCAATCCGGCGATTGGAGGACATGAATTGTGGAGGTGTGCCGCAAGGTAGTCGTGGCCAGTAGCCAGGCGGAACAGTGCTACACCTGTGCGGCGGGAAAGGCTACGGTTTATTGGTCCTTCGGTGACGAGTGTAGCCCAGTTTCTGCTGTGAGAGGCCCTGATTAAGTTTTCTCTCGTGCTGCGATTTAAAGCTGAGTTTATCTGTATTTTCACTAATTGAAAAGAGGTTGAGGTAAGTGGCTGTGGTAAAGCGAATCCCTGTTTGGCGAGAGTGTCGGCTTTCTCGTTTCCTTCTATATTGACATGACTTGGCACCCACTGAATTTGAATTTGCCAACCCTTTTCCTGAAGGGAGTCTAGTTGTTTTCTAAAGGATAGTGTTCGGTGGCATTCCACTTGTCTGTTGCTAGTGGCACCCTGTATTGCGGCCATGGAGTCCACAAGAAATACAGCCTTATAGGTACCTTTGATTTTTGAAAGTTCAATGCTGCCAAGATATCTTCAACTTCCCCATCATAATTGCTTTGGTTACTGTCAACGGCCACAGCCCCTTCGAATAGTCGGCTGTGGAACCCAGCTCCTGTTCCACCGCTTGCTGACGATCCATCTGTGTAGATGTGTAGCCAGTCATTTGGCGGGAAGTTGGAATTAATAGTGGCAAGGGCTGCTGCTCTCAGCTCTGAGGGATTTGATTGACTTTTTGAGGTATTTTGGTTTTGTAGCTTTAGATTATCTGATGGTAGGTTATTAAAAGTCAAGTGTTGAACCGGTTAAGCTGGTACTCCTGGCTGAATGTTGTATTTATTTAGGAGATTGTTGTACGTTGATAGTGAGGTTTTTTGGGATTTTAGCCTTTCGGTCGCTGCCTGTGATTTGTCCAGCGATAACTATATGTCCTCTTGTACCGCTCCCAAAAATTGAGTGTTAGTTTGTTTCTTCTAGCTAGCATAGGTTCAATTTGGGTTTGGGCCTCCATTGCAGCAACAGGCGTAGATTTTGGGGTCTGTTATAACTCGAAGGCGCGGATGTGGGTGATCTCTAATTTGCGCGAATTTGCACTTGATGCTGTAATAGTTGCCTCAGCTCCATATTCTTGGATCGGCCTGACATAACTTTTATAAGCTGCAACAAGGACATCTTGGTTTGCACCCCAAGTAGTGGCCGTAAGTCGTTTTAATATTTTTGATCTCTTTATAGCTCTTTGGGTACAGTATTCTATATGCGGTTTCCAAGTTAGTTTTCTGTCTATTGAGACTCCCAAGTATTTAGAGATGTTGTGTTCTTCAAGTACGTTATCTTTGTATTTTAGGATTAAATGTTGCCGCTTGGTGGACAGAGAGAAGAGCTGGAATGTAGTCTTCGAATGATTTACTGCCATTGCATTTTCATTTGCCTATTGTTCAAGTTTTGACAGGGCGGCGTTAAGAATATTTCGCAGCTCTTAAGAATTTCAATATTTTATATTGATGAAAACGTTTTATAAACTTTCTGTTAATAAAATGTATGAACATAAATAAATATTAAATTTAGAAGAAAACGTCATATACATACACAGACACACACACACACACACACACAAACACACACACACACACACACACATGCGTACATATTTGCGTGTGTGTGTGTATGTGTGTGTGTGTGTGTGTGTGTGTGTGTGTGTGTGTGTGTGTGTGTGTGTGTGTGTGTGTGTATGTATGTATGTATGTATGTGTGTGTGTGTGTGTGTGTGTGTGTGTGTGTGTGTGTGTGTGTATGTGTGTGTGTGTGTGTGTGTGTGTGTGTGTGTGTGTGTGTGTGTGTGTGTGTGTGTGTGTGTGTGTGTGTGTGTGTGTGTGTGTGTGTGTGTGTGTGTGTGTGTGTGTGTGTGTGTGTGTGTGTGTGTGTGTGTGTGTGTGTGTGTGTGTGTGTGTGTGTGTGTGTGTGTGTGTGTGTGTGTGTGTGTGTGTGTGTGTGTGTGTGTGTGTGTGTGTGTGTGTGTGTGTGTGTGTGTGTGTGTGTGTGTGTGTGTGTGTGTGTGTGTGTGTGTGTGTGTGTGTGTGTGTGTGTGTGTGTGTGTGTGTGTGTGTGTGTGTGTGTGTGTGTGTGTGTGTGTGTGTGTGTGTGTGTGTGTGTGTGTGTGTGTGTGTGTGTGTGTGTGTGTGTGTGTGTGTGTGTGTGTGTGTGTGTGTGTGTGTGTGTGTGTGTGTGTGTGTGTGTGTGTGTGTGTGTGTGTGTGTGTGTGTGTGTGTGTGTGTGTGTGTGTGTGTGTGTGTGTGTGTGTGTGTGTGTGTGTGTGTGTGTGTGTGTGTGTGTGTGTGTGTGTGTGTGTGTGTGTGTGTGTGTGTGTGTGTGTGTGTGTGTGTGTGTGTGTGTGTGTGTGTGTGTGTGTGTGTGTGTGTGTGTGTGTGTGTGTGTGTGTGTGTGTGTGTGTGTGTGTGTGTGTGTGTGTGTGTGTGTGTGTGTGTGTGTGTGTGTGTGTGTGTGTGTGTGTGTGTGTGTGTGTGTGTGTGTGTGTGTGTGTGTGTGTGTGTGTGTGTGTGTGTGTGTGTGTGTGTGTGTGTGTGTGTGTGTGTGTGTGTGTGTGTGTGTGTGTGTGTGTGTGTGTGTGTGTGTGTGTGTGTGTGTGTGTGTGTGTGTGTGTGTGTGTGTGTGTGTGTGTGTGTGTGTGTGTGTGTGTGTGTGTGTGTGTGTGTGTGTGTGTGTGTGTGTGTGTGTGTGTGTGTGTGTGTGTGTGTGTGTGTGTGTGTGTGTGTGTGTGTGTGTGTGTGTGTGTGTGTGTGTGTGTGTGTGTGTGTGTGTGTGTGTGTGTGTGTGTGTGTGTGTGTGTGTGTGTGTGTGTGTGTGTGTGTGTGTGTGTGTGTGTGTGTGTGTGTGTGTGTGTGTGTGTGTGTGTGTGTGTGTGTGTGTGTGTGTGTGTGTGTGTGTGTGTGTGTGTGTGTGTGTGTGTGTGTGTGTGTGTGTGTGTGTGTGTGTGTGTGTGTGTGTGTGTGTGTGTGTGTGTGTGTGTGTGTGTGTAGGTGACGTTTTTCTTGTTATTTATTTATGTTATTTATTATTTGTACACACATAGAGGGGGAAGAGGGGGATGAAAGCCATCTACCCACTGCCATACAAACATGAACTGCAAACACAATAAACAGTTTAGTACAATGCGCCTGTCACTACATAACAACGTCAGATGTTTGCTGAAAATGATAACAATGCTTGAAACTTGGCAGCAATCAGCACATTGAATTACAAATTCGAAAGTTTGTTTCCAATGTAGTCAACTTTGATTATGTTATGTGGTTGCGAAAAGACAAGTCTTATGTAATCGTGGCTTCACAAAAGAAGTACATACAGGTTTCGTAATGCTGAATATGAAATCATGTTTAGTAATCTATTTAAAGGCCACGTTTGCATTTCCAAAATGTGTAATTGTTTGGATGTTAACATTTGAAAGTAGAAAATATTTACGCTCAATATTACTGGTATTATACTGTTTTACACTTAATTATCTTTCTAACCATGCTTGTTCTTCTTACAAGGAGGTACAGCGGAAAAACTTCGATCGAGAGCAGGTCTCCTTGAAGTACTCGACGCTGGCCACGAGATATAATAATCCCCTTAATATCCTACAACAAGTGGTTTTATGCATTTACCTTAAGGCTGGAGACACTTGACGTTTTTCGACCGATCGTTTTTTTTTACCGTGTCTGTAGTATCAGTAGTGACGCATAGGTTGCTATTGCTACTTGTACATTGTGCGGGAAAATGGAAGACCGGAATGTTCAACGCCGACGGTTGCAATGCAGCCGCTCACTGCCATTACAGTGTAATGGTGGCATAAGTAACTAAATGTGCGATTACACACACGTCATCCAGCTGCCGTCGACAGCTTTTTGTGTATAGTGTAATGGTGGCTTAAGTAACTAAATGTGCGATTACACACACGTCATCCAGCTGCCGTCGACAGCTCTTTGTGGGTAGTGTAATGGTGGCATAAGTAACTAAATGTGCGATTACACACACGTCATCCAGCTGCCGTCGACAGCTCTTTGTGGGTAGTGTAATGGTGGTATTTTGTCACGGCTAAACTTTTATTACTGTTAACGCCAACCATTAAATTCAGAAAACGGACAATGTATTTCGTTAAATTAAAAGCAGCACGGTAACGGCATGCCTAGAAAAAATACATTAAATATAAGTTGTAAGATAATATTATATTTAAGACGACCAGCTCTCAATTTGTATGGATTTCTTTCTGTTTATTTTATCTATGAAAGTAGCTAAAAATTCATAAAATCTTTATTACTTAACAATGTAATTCTTTTAGTTTATTTAAGTTCAAGACTATTTATAATATAATAAAGCTACAATTAAGTTGACACTTGTTGCACAGTGGTCAGTGATCTATCGATGTGGAGACGGTATGACGATTAACGGCAACGGATATTTTACCGCCCAGTTTGCTAACGCGACCGTATGTTAGAGCGGCAACAGTAAAAAAACCGAGTGTGTCTCCCGCCCTAAAGAGTTTATATTCGCAACACTTTCCTCTTCTTCCCAGGGGATAATATAAGGATGATTGATGATAAGTCTCAAACTAGACGAATTATACCTCAAAGATTGCAAGTCTACAGCTTCTTACTCGAGTTGGAAGTAAAACTCCTTTCTCTCATGTTTATTCCCTTATGCCGCTTCCGATTAAAGAAACGCTACACAAAGTCTACTCCATAGAATTAACACTATAAAACTGGCCGTAGCTTGTGCGGAGCGCGTTGCATACCTTTACAGAGGGCTTCTTAATTTTGCACACTTCTCGCACTCTCTATAATTCAGACTAATTATCACGTAAACGTAGACACGCAGATAACAAGCTATAATATTATTTGTACTTAACTTTTAAATAAAATTAGGCAGTTACAATTAGGAGCGTAGCCAGGACGATGGGTAAGGGGGGGGTCACGTAAACCCCCTGGGAAAAATATGAACATTTTTATCTCTAAAAATCATATTTTGTGATATTTTGGCATTTAAATTACACAACTGTTGGAAGCTGTTTTGCTAAAAACCTAGCACTGTTTTATAGGTTAAAATTTTTGCTAAAATTAATTGGTTTGTGATGCCACATATTCCCTGTCCAACCCTGACTATGCCACTGGTCACAATTAAAGTTCTGAGACACACTATTCTATATTATATAAATTGACAATGAGAATTTTACCAACTGGTTTTAAAACACTGTTGACAAAATTTTGTTACCTTACTTTTTAGAGAGGAAAGTCATTGCTAATTTCAATTGTGGGAATTTTTATATTTAAGAAAAATGAACCTATAAAGATGAGGCCACACGAGGAAAAGATTTTCAACTCCACCTATGGTCTAAGAAAGGCAAGTGTTTTTGAGCAGGCTTTCTGATATCTCTTTTACCCTAAGCCTACTTAGACCTCCTTCCTCATCCATACCAGTATGTAATGTCTATACGATCATTAGTATAAAATTCCAAAACAGTGTCATAATTTATTTTATTTTTACTTCCTCCCCCCAATACCTTACAACATTATATAATACAATGGCTAGTATCATATTCGTATTTCCCATTCCCAAAAGACTCCGTGTAGGCTACATATTCACGAAAATCGATTGCAACGTCGTTATGTTCAGTGGCCGAATCACAAAATAACACTTTATCAGACTTTTATTTGATTTTGTGCGCCGAGGAAAATGTCAAAGCTAAATTCGAAATCAAAGTTTTCGCATCTTCTTTCGGTTATGTCCTCCAATAAATCGTAAATTCGATAAGTTACCCGTTTGAGGAAAATTTGTATAAATGAAATGCACAGTATTGGATGTTGTAGAAAGCCTGTATATCACGGCTCGAAGTGGGGCGGGGCTTAAGTAGTTCATGATACAGCTTACATCTCTGGAGCGGATAAGTGTGCCACACTTGCAATATGGGACATGGAACAGGTTATTTACTGTCTGCATGGTAGACTAAGATTTACTGTTTAAAGTTTTTGTCTCTAAAGAAAACTATTGTACTCCGTTAAAGGTTCTAACCTCTAAATGAAGAAAAAGTTAAATTTTGTTAAATTTATTGCTAATCTACGATCGCATTTTTCAAGATCGGTTCATCATCACGTAAGCTCTGAGATAAATCAGCACAGAGGTAATATAATAAGCCACAGGAGAAATGTAGGATCTGTGCTTTTAGACTATTTCAGTCTGAAGTATGAAGTAACAGATGATATTATGTGTCGTCCCAGTTATTAAAATACTTTAGTTGATGTGTGAAAGAGAACATATCAGCTCCACTATACGGAGAAAAGATGGTCTCGTCTTAGTTTGATGTATGTACGGATAAACAAGAATCGCTAATGCTAGACAAGGGAATGTGAGTAGAGATAGTGTTGGGCAAATAAAATACGTCCTGGAGTCGGATGTATAGAAGCATTATTATTTATATTTTAGAATCCAATCATAAACCTATGCAGAAGAGTTATGCATTGTCCGAAGCTACGAGTCACGGACAAGACTGCTTGTGCAGGTGTTTTGTGTTATTTTGATTATATGGTGTTTTGGTGTTCTGTGATATGTTGTTCTGAGTGTAGTTTTTCTTATTATATGTTCGAATTTAGTGTTTTGATTGGGAGAGTGTTTTGTCGTTTAGTACATGTTGTGGTTGGTTTCTGAGGTGTCCAATTTATTGTTTTTGTGGATAAAATGTAGAATGTCTAGCTTTGTGTCAATGTTGATGTATGTGTTTAGTGTGTTTTGTATATGTATGGAAAATTTAGGTATTTTAATGTCATTTATACGTTCCTTGTATTTTGTTTTTGTTTGACATAGTAAATGCTATGGCGATCATAAAAAGTCATTTTGAACAAAGAATTCTTATTTGTCCTACCCTTAACGAAGACAAGAAGTGCGAAATGCGTCTGAGGAGAAATATTTTTAGCCAAGTAAATATATAAGTAGGTGATAATAGCCTCCACTAATCTTTGCCTAGATCTTCAACTTGGTCTCAATTTGATTAATGTTCGATCTGCTTTAGACGAAACTCCAAAGTATCCGAACAGCCTCCCTCTTCACACGACACCCTATATGTACTATAACCCATCCAAGACGTATTTAAAACATCCGGCACTCGTATATTACACGATAAATACAACGGCTGTTACAAAACCGTGCAACACCCAACAAAAACTGTCGCCAGAAATAAAACGCACTTCCAGACGACAATTTCGAATAAAATTTCATTCGTTCGTCACATCCTCGGTGTCATGAGGTGTACTGAAGTAGAAAGAAACGAAACGCCGTTTATTTATGCACATAAATTTCGCTTTTAAACTTGAACTCGGAATAAAAGCGCCAGCGCAAAATGTAATTGACGAATATTCTGGCGTAGCATCCCCCCGACTTCACACAGAATCCGTTAAATATTGAAGGAAGATACATCAGGTAGAGGATGTGAACAGGGAGTGCGGGCGTGCTTCCTCTACAGATATAAAAACACGTTCCTCAAGCAATCGATTTCCTTTGCATGAACGTGCTTTACATACAGTTACACGTTCGTATAAAGAAAAACTTGTATACGCAAGTGTCTTACTAAAATGTTATACTTGTGTTCTAGATAATTGCCATTAAGAAGTACTTCAACATTGTATATTTACATCGTTATACAATTTAGATTTACTTTTTCAATTCCATCTATTAGTTTACAATCTCCTTATATATATATATATATATATATATATATATATATATATATATATATATATAATAAATTAAAAATATTTCAAAAACAAGAATACTTTTAATGAATATATTTATTCAAAGCTTTTCACCGATAAAATAATTCAGAGATTAGATAATTATTTTCCTGAAGATGCTGATATATTTTACCAGCGAAAAGCTTTGAATAAATATATTCATTAAAAGTATTCTTGTTTTTGAAATATTTTAAATTTATTAACTATATTACAAGAAAACATATCACCATATTTAATATATATATATATATATATATATATATATATATATATATATATATATGAATTATGAATATATAGGCCTATTTATATTTATGGTAATCCTTGGATGAATTTCTTTTACACAATTAAATGAGACACTTTTATTAACAAGAAATTTTATTTTATTTTCCTTCATACATTGAAGCTTTTCGCTGATAGGCAGTATCAGTACATACTCAAGAACATCTGATTCCAGACATAGTCATAGAACTATAAGGTACTTTGAATATTTTGATAATGCTGTTACTGCCAATCAGCGAAAAGCTTCAATGTATGAAAAAAAAATAATAAAATAAAAATTCTTGTTTATGAAAGTGCCATTTAATTGTATATATATATATATATATATATATATATATATATATATATATATATATATGTGTGTGTGTGTCTGTATATATGTGTGTGTGTGTGTGTGTGTGTGTGTATATATATATATATATGTGTGTGTGTGTGTGTGTGTGTGTGTGTGTGTGTGTGTGTGTGTGTGTGTGTGTGTGTGTGTGTGTGTGTGTGTGTGTGTGTGTGTGTGTGTGTGTGTGTGTGTGTGTGTGTGTGTGTGTGTGTGTGTGTGTGAGTGTGTGTATCTTGTTCAAATTATCAATCGTTAATATACTACTTTTTATTCTTTCATTCAAGTTCAAGTACATTTTTTTATACTTGTAGTGGATGACAATTACTGTTAATACAGTTTATAAAATATTTATTCATTAATTAAATTTAATGAATTAATTATAGTTTTATATGAGACAAACATTTTGCAAAAGAGGTAAGGTATGCAATTCACTTATTTCGTCCCATTTGGCTTAAAATTAATGATAACATATGATTTCATAAAACAGCTGATTTTATGTTATAGGTTGTGTGGTAGAACATCTGTTTTAATACATAGGTTATTTAAGTTTATTTATATTAATTGTAACTTTTACATGAAAAGTAACTTAAAATGAAATTCTTCTTTGTTGAACGAAATATTAATTATGTCTACAACATTTTTTGCTTAAATTACTTGTTTTATTTGTAGCTTTATGACAATGAGATAAGTTAGTCCAAATCACACTGAATATCTAAATCCTGGGTTTTAGGAAAATACGAGAATCGTGGCAAATCTGAGCGCTGTCAAAACCGAAGTAAAAATTCTCTCCACCGGGGACGTAGGGTGCTGCTACCCACTACACCACTGTATAAGATCACTGTTATAGGAGACGGGTATAAGAGACGGACAAATGAAAGGAAATTATCATACGTCTTACAGAAGTACAGCATATTATCACTAAGGGTGCTATGCACTACCACATGGTATAAGAATGACTGTAGGACTAACGAAAGCGAAATCATGATATTTCGTACTGGCAGTAGCGGGAAATTATGGTGCGGGAAGCCCTGAGGGAAAAAAAGAGACTCCCTATTGGAGTATATGTCTATAGAATGAACATAGGTGTGATGAAAAAGAGAAGCTTCACTTGGCGAAATCTAAAAATCCTCTGATTTGAAGGAGAATGGTGGCTCTTGTGAGGGCATCCGGTGCGGCGAAGCCCAGTACGAGGAAGGGAAGTGCTTCGGTTTTGTGGAGAATTTTTTCTGATTTTCGACTTTTCTAAAACAGTAGTAAAAAGGCAGTCATTTATTTCTGAGTTTAATTTTGTATGCAGAGTAGACGTACGAAAACCTCGTGTCGTTCGTTTAGATTACGCTGGTGGCACCACAAACATTACACCCTCATCTCATACGCAGAATAAGCCTTATGAAGACAAGTGTTCATGCTGTTATCACAATCTATTCTTGCAAGCCTGTCTCATATACCAACCAATCCAAGTGGAATTCTTAATTGTTAAGATACAACCCCCCCCCCATTAGTCTCTTTCCGCTATATTTTATATAACATTCAAGGTTCCTCCTATTACATTTGTCGTACCTCCAACCACATTTGTCGTACCTCCAACCACATTTGTCGTACCTCCAACCACATTTGTCGTACCTCCAACCACATTAGTCGTACCTCCAACCACATTTGTCGTACCTCCAACCACATTTGTCGTACCTCCAACCACATTTCTCGTACCTCCAACCACATTTGTCGTACCTCCAACCCCATTTGTCGTACCTCCAACCACATTTTGTTCGTACCTCCAACTACATTTGTCGTACCTCCAACCACATTTGTCGTACCTCCAACCACATTTGTCGTACTTCCAACCACATTTGTCGTACCTCCAACCACATCTGTCGTACCTCCAACCACATTTTCATAGTTTTGAAACCTCACTAGCTTTAATCACAAATAATTTAAGTTTTTGTAAGATTTTTGCAATTCTCCTTTCTTGTATTGCCCGGTCAAATACTCGTCTGATCCCTGTTACAAATTTATTTTTATACTTATAGTACACTTAACCTTACTCCTTTCATTTGCAAATTCCGACCTGATCCATATTTCAGAAACATGTACTGTTTTAAAGAATTTCGCAATTTAGTGTTGGTAAAAATAACATATAAAGTTGGTCAGCGGGTCACTCTTGTGTTCCAAGATCCTTTGTTTGCGGGCACTCGTAACAACAAATCAGAACTGTATAGAAAAGATTCATTGCGGCTAAATGTTCTTTTCAAGTATTTGTTTGTCAAAACTGCTCCATAAAACCAGATAACTTGAGGTCTGCAGTTATATGGCCCTTGTTTTAGCAGACAGTGCAATGACTTCCTTTAAATGTCCCTTGAATACAAGCGCGTCAATATACGGCGATTGCTAAATGGAATTGTACTCATTTCTCACCACACTAACACACACACACACACACACACACACACACAAACACACATACATACACAACACACACACGCGCGCGCATTCAAACGGAACCGCACGCACATTTAATATAATTACAACTAAGGACTAAATCGGTATCTTATAGGTGTTAAAAGACATTTTTTATGTTTGAAACATTTTGTATTGTTTGTTCAAAGTAATCCCGGAAGAAAAGAACTCTAAATAATAATCTACAAACATTCTATAGTGTAAACATAAACCATACACTTTTACAGATACACTATATGCTACTGCATATTTAATCACTTCAGAATTAAAACCAATGGGATATTTGTTAAATACCCGATATTGTTTTATGGGAGTGGAACACAAATACGGCATACCTTTGGCTCAGCTGATTGCATAAATATTTTCATACACCAATGTTTAACGAGTTTCATTCTAAACAATATTATTGCTTGGATAGTATTTGCCAAACCTTTGCTTACGCTATATTAAAAAATACATTATGATATTTTCATGTATGCGGCTAATTTTATAGCATTGTATTCTTAATATTGTTGGAATTCCGATACCGTTGTCCAACTTCCGAATATAACTTACCACCCTCCCTCCAGTCTAATGATCGGAAATGTACGCTTCTCTCACATCCGTACGGCATTGGGTTCACAGGAATGCTTGTGCGGACCTGGTAATGAATTTCATTTTGCCGAAATAGACATCTATGAAAATACCTTTTCATCCAATAAACTGTTTTCGGAGTGTTTTTAATGTAGACACAACGCCCGACTAGTTCCACTGCAGAAGCACACCATTCATATGTAATATTCAGAGCCGCCCTGCTCTCTATACTACAGAAGCACGCTCACTATACTCAGGCACTTTTCTCGCTATATTACAGAAGTAGAACATTAACACCACTATACTCAGAATCATCTTGTTCGCTATACTACATAGGCACGTACGCAATACTGACAGGCCTCTTTCTCGCTACACTACAGGGACAAAACATTTACACCCCTACCCTCAGAGCTGCCTTGCTAGCTAGACTACAGAGGCACGCTCACAATACTCACATGACTCTTTCTGGCTATACTACAGAGGCAAAACATTCACACTCCTACCCTCAGAGCTACTTTGTTAGCTAGACTACAGAGGCACGCTCACAATACTCACATGACTCTTTCTGGCTATGCTACAGAGGCAAAACATACACACCCCTAGGCTACAGAGGCACGCTCACAATACTCACATGACGGTTTCTCGCTATACTACAGAGGCAAAACATTCACACCCCTATACTCAGAGCCACCTTGATAGCTAGACTAAAGAGGCAAGCTCACAATACTCACATGACTCTTTATCGCTATACTACAGAGGCAAAACATTCACACCACTATACTCAGAGCCACCACGCTCGCTATACTAGAGACACGCTTACAATACTCACAGGCCCTTTTCTCTAATAAGCTATTTCATTATAAATCTTCCCCTAACCCTTCCAATAAGCAATTCGTTCCCAAATAAAGAAATTTGAAGAGAAACGTTTATTTTAAAACAGAAGACATTAATGTATATACATTTTTTAAAGGTATGTTAATTTCATTGCACCGAAAATACTGTGTAATCCATGCCATTATTATTAATAATTTTACTTTAATTTTGATTTTTTGTAATCCATAATAATTTTGTTGCAAAAGCTAAAG
The DNA here is from genome assembly GCA_036971475.1 of Prosapia bicincta. Classification (NCBI taxonomy): domain Eukaryota; kingdom Metazoa; phylum Arthropoda; class Insecta; order Hemiptera; family Cercopidae; genus Prosapia; species Prosapia bicincta. The sequence continues at coordinate 60,440,408 of JBAIZL010000007.1, read as the reverse complement.
CTAAATAAAGGTTAAAACTCTTTCTAAGACCCTGGAAACGAGGACGTCCAATTCGAATAAGAAACCCCGCTCACGCTATAGATTTACAGTAATTAAAGAAATCTAGAATTACTCTTGGGACCCAGTGGGCTCTGTAAGTAATGGGGCTATTGATTTTAAATAGCATCTAATGTCCCACTTCCTTCTTCAAGTATAAGTTCTGTTCCATTATCCAACAACGTCAACACTACAAAAAGTAGGTCGCAAATTGCCCAGTGATCACGATTATAGATCTCTTAATGCATTCAAAATTTTCAAATGTAGTAACCTTTTACTAGAATTTATATATCACATTAAATGTGGAGACCCAAGCATGTTGAAAAAAATTTCTTTACTGTGGGTAAGAGACGCAGTTCCAACAAGCAGGTTTAATAACAATAATAAGTTTTACAAAATCAACGAAGACCATACTTAACATACAAAATTAACCAATTAGCCAATTATTATAGTTTTGGTGTCAGTCCAATCTTATTTCGACTTACTTAGTCTTTTTTAATGGTGTTGTACTCTCCCAACGACCTAGATACAGGCAGATATCTAGTCTTCAGGTACAGCCCTAGAGGGTTACGGGGAGGTAATTCGCAGTATCCCTTAACTTTCTCTGTCTCCGGTTTTCAATTCTGCTCGTTTTTTCTGTACTATCCATTTTACAGACATTTCCCTGATACGTTTCGTTAGTTATCAGAGGTGCCACTAGAAGTAAGAAGTTTCCATAAGTGTACTAAACTACTAAGGGATAAGTGGCGGTACTAGTAGGTCCAACGTCAAAGACTTTGCAAAAATCAAAGTCTCAGACATTCCTAACATTTCAGTTCTCCTGTTGGTGGATTATAGCCGATCCTGTACCGGTGATACCAGAGGTACGTCCTTACTCAAATTCTACCAACTATCCCTAAATTTATCTTTATCTTTCATAAACAAAAAACCTCATTTTGACCTATCGTCATAGAGCCACACAACAAATAATCAAGCGTTAACGACCTCTGGCAATTGTACAAGTAAGACGCAATGTTTTAAACCTAATGATTGTTCCTTCCTTATTCTACTTCATAATAACGCAACAATCAAAAGTACTTGTCACGTCTTCCGAAATCTAAACGGATACATTATACGTGTATATGTTACTGTTAAGAACCGTTACCAATATATATATTAGAATAATATAATTTACCAGCATGAGTTGGTAAATGCTTGTATTTTGTAAGGAGTTCATATTTTAGGCTTTTATCATTTTCACCAATGACGATTGGTAAACGACGGTTGATTTTGAGAGTATTTCTTAACAGTTTTTTCTTTCTAGCAACGAGTGTGTCCATTACGGTTAGGTTGGGTAAGCTTTATCGTATCTCTAAGGTAATAACGAGATTGACTGAGTGTATGATGGTATAAGTTCGAAATGAACGATGATCACAGTACAACTTTTATTAAGAGTGGGTAAACCTAAGGTTTAACAGGAAAGTGTTCAGATTAAACAATATGACGAGCGTTTACAGTAACATATAGACCTTGTAATCAGTTTAAGTGTCTGTCTAGAGAAGTTGGTCGCCTACACACCTGCAATTGGATGTTTCTACGATGAAAATAATTTTATAAATTAAGGTTAAGTTCCACTTTAATAAAGTAAGACTAGTTATTAACTCTGTTTTTTTAACAAAAGAAAATGAAAAAACAAAATTAAAAATAGAAACAGCAAATGAATGCAATTTACACAGGAAAACAACTACAACGAGATAACCTCAATGAGAAGAAATTAAGCATTCAGAGGTGGGACAAGAGTAAGTGGTACAGAGAACGGGTTCTGAATATTAAATAACTTGTTCTAATTACAAGTTATAAAACTAGTAAAATACGTATTTCATAAAAATGATATTTACAGAGAATCAAAAATATTAAAAAGAATTTAATTGTGGGAACTAGGCCATCACTTGAAGCAGGGATGAGCGTTATGCTGAATAAAGCGGTGATTTTCCACTTTTGTATGCCGTGCTTCCATAATCTGCAAATTAAATTTGTTTAAGTTGTAATTCGAGTTGCCAAGATTATTCGAGTTTCTACTAACCAAGTGCCTGTTTAACTGAGGTTGAAAATATTTTATACTGTATTTTTATAGATTTTAGCTCTCTGCGTGCTCATTGAGCAACGACGTAAACATAAGATTTAGCCTTGACACACGCATAGATCAACGACGTAAATATGTGCTTGGCCCATGCTCATAAAGCATCGAACTTTATAAACTTTATAGTCTCGGCATGCTCGCTTAAATGTACGTTTTGGCTTCGGTATGCTAATTGAGCAACGACGTAAATTTACGTGTTAACTCTAGGTATGTTCACAGAGCAACGACGTAAATATACGTTTTGATTCCTTGTATGTTCACAGAGCAATGACGTAAATATACGTTTTGGGTGTTGAAATGATCACAGAGAAACGACGTAAATATACTTCTGGGTCTCGAAATGTTTACAGAGCAACGAAGTAAATATACGTTTTGGGCCTTGGAATGTTCACAGAGCAACGATGTAAATATACGTTTTGTATCTTGGTATATTCACAGACCAACGACATAAATATACGTCTTGGTTCTTGGTATGCTCACAGAGCAACAACGTAAATATACGTTTTGTATCTTGGTATGTTCACAGACCAACAACATAAATATACGTTTTGGCACTTGGTATGTTCACAGAGCAACAACGTAAATATACGTTCTGGGTTCGGAATGTTTAGAGAGCAACGACGTAAATATATGTTTTGGCACTTGATATGCTCACAGAGCAACAACGTAAATATACGTTTTGTATCTTGGTATGTTCACAGACCAACGACATAAATATACGTTTTGGCACTTGGTATGTTCACAGAGCAACAACGTAAATATACGTTCTGGGTTCGGAATGTTTAGAGAGCAACGACGTAAATATATGTTTTTGGCACTTGGTATGCTCACAGAGCAACAACGTAAATATACGTTTTGTATCTTGGTATGTTCACAGACCAACGACATAAATATACGTTTTGGCACTTCGTATGCTCACAGAGCAACAACGTAGATATACGCTTTAGACTCCCAATGCCCATAGATGGGTTTGGCTTTGGGATCCCAATAGACAAGTTTCAAAATTTATGAATTTATATTTATATTTTTATCTAGGTCAAATTTTTATTTGATAATATAGTTCTGATGATTTTTATCACAACGTTGACCACGTTTCCTTCTTGATTTTAACAGTCTCTGCTATCCGACAGTCGATTATCCGCCGTACCTCGGTCCACATCACTTTGTATAATCGAGACTCTATTGTACAGATTTCAGTTAAAATATGGACGAACAGTAATAATCAAACCATTGTATGAAAATTTTAATTCAATAAATAAATAAAAACATTTTAAATCTCTTCAATTTCAACTCGACTCGAATCACTCAAGGAACTGTTTCGACTAGAAACTAACACCTACGTCCATGCGTCACTTCGCTCATGCAGCATCTATCCTAATCCCCACCCGTCTATAGTCTGTAAAGTTTCGGGAGACAGCTGTGCACTCAGGCCTCCGACCAACGATTACAATTCCCCGTCAACACCGCTTAATCTGGCAATAAAATTGCAATTTTTTTGATAATTTGGGATTATAATAAAACAGGAATTCATTTTGTTAGTATGCTATTCAATTCCAGGCGAAGTGATGCCCAAGATAGGTGACACGGGATTATACAGGTTGGGCAGACAACAGCCTGATGACAACCGTTTTCCGAAACTTTACAGAGTATTGGTTTATATATTTTAATAATGTTCAAACTTTTCGGAACACTGTCAGTCTTGCTTTACATAGTTTTTAGACAACTTTTACTATATTCGTGGACCCATGCATGTCATACGTTTTACCCAGAAGGTTACCCACTCAGCGGACAAGTCTATAAGTAAGCCTCTAAAAACTCTTTCACTCAAAAGCAGTCCACAAAGATTAGCTAAAATATTTAACTCTGCCTGCACATTGCATAAACAAATTATATAATCAACAAAATAAATTTGATTGAAAATGAAGACAGAAATGAAAACACAGTCTTTGAAAAATCCAAACAACTGAACACATAGACATTGGCGTCAAAGTGAGCTGGTAAATATTTCATTTTATTTTAAGCGAATTACATTTCTGTGTTTGTTAAACCCAAACAGAGCCCAAGAGCTACTTAAAGGGATTGGAAAACATCAATCAAGGCTTGGGCACTCTGGCAAAAATAAATATAGTTCTGTATTAAGCTGAAGATGCCAGCTTGAGCAAAGAAAGCCTGCTGGACTTACAATATGTGCAGTAGGTAATTCCGTTAAGTACTGTCTTTGTCTGAGTACAAAGGTAAAGATAGGGGTCCGACTTAATGCGTTCTGTTTGTTTTCTTTAGTTTAGAAATGTTCTGCTTTAATTTGTAATCCTATATTCGCTCAGTAAAGAGGCAAATGCAATTAAACTGAAAATGTTTGAAACAACCAGCAAATAACCGGGGAAAGTTTAAATATGGGTATATGTTTTGAAAATACGAGTATTTAAAGCAATTGAGCTTAATTTATATATAGGATATATAATATTTATCTTATATATATATATATATATATATAATTTTTAATTTATATATATATGTATATATAAGGTTATTCAAATACAAAACTTATTTATTAATTTATTTTCAATAATTTTTTTTTTCAAATTTATAAATTGAAATAAATTTATTAATTCATATTCTTGTATTTGAATAACCTTAGTTGTTTCTCTATTATCATACAAGAAAACACACACACACACACACACACTGCAACGGGGTGAGAGACCGTCGCAAGTGGGAAATAAGTAATTTCCTGTTGTTTAGAAATAAAGCTGTTTTTAAAATAATCAAGTAGGGAATTATACAATTATTAAAGAGGGAAAAATTAAATAAAACAGTAAATAGAATAATTAAGCCACATTAAAGAATGTTATAAAATAAAGTTGTAATAACTAACTAAATTTGAACATCGAGAGTGAAGCGAAAAAACTCTAAGTGCCTAAAAAAGCTATTTTTCGAACCAAACCACGTAGAACTTTCATCGACATTTTAAAAGAACCACAATAACCTAGAATGAACATTAAAGAAAACAGAATTCAAAAAACTTAAGAAACAAAAAAGTTACAGCCGTTTAAATAAAATAGACATTTTTCAGTGTTCTAAAATTAATTATCAAACTATGCAAGCTAAAACAGATTCGTTGCCCGACTTGCCTGTACAAGGAATAAATCGAGCGATAGCAAACTTTGCAGGCGGGGTGCGGTAGGTCAAATTCACCGCTATATATACATGGTCTCTAAGCCTTTAGAGACAGTCTGTAAAAATTTTCTAACACGAGGTGCCGCGGGACGCTATGCTGGACCGCGAGTAGAGACCGTCAGTAGGCCAGATGGACGATAACCTCAGCGCTTTCGACATCCAGGACCACCAAGGATGAAGGCTCCAGACTCAGCCTCCAGGACGCTCGAATAGAGGGAAACCACCACCGACGAACCAGGGATGGCGACTTCCGGTGTCCAAGGACCAGGGAATCCAGACGAGGGACCCCAAGGACCGGCAAGAACATCTTTGGCAAGTCATTTTCTTTATTCGAAATCAGTCACGTCAAATTTAGTTAGTTAATTTTATTAAATTCAAACAAATTTGCAAGCTTAAAACAATGACTTCACTCTTTATAAAATTTTAATAAATTGTATGCTAAGTAAATGAATTTATGTGCTCAGAATATTTAAAATAATGAATATTAAAATTACAAAAGGTTTTTGGCCATAAGCCGTTTATTTAAAGAAAATGAGAAATTTTCGAATATTATAAATTTAAAAATTAAAGGTCATAAGTTATGAATTTACCAATTCCATATAGGAGATAAAATATTATTATGTGTAATTTTGGAAATAATTTTATGTTATGTCTATGTTATCAATCTATATGCAAAGTATAATTTTTTAAAGCATAAGAAACAAGAAGTAACTCAGTGAATTGTTTTGCTAATATAATTGTGTAATACTTTGAAGGATAAATTTTCTTTTTTATTTCAATAAATAGAGTTAAATATGTCATAAAAATCAAGATTATTTGCATTTCATCCTGTGTCAAATAACCAATAAAAAATGTTTAGCTTTTTCCAACTAATATAAAAATGATTATCAAATCAGTAAACAAATTTAATTAAATTTCATTAAATGGCAATAGATAAAGCCTAATGTTTTAAAGAGTTTCTCTCTACTAATTTCATGAGCTAGTCTAAAGATTAGTTGGTTTTTTGTAATAAAAGTCCAGAGATTTATCTACTGGCAGATTGTGTTTAAGAGGACACAGGAGCCTTTTAAAATAGGTATTTTTAAACACAATCATATTTTGCACGTTCCCTTGCTGTTTCTGCAGATCATCATCAGGTGGTAAGACTCTGTATTTATTATGTGTATTATTCTAAATGTGTTTCTTTCCAGCTGACTATTAATTTGACATGTGTGACTATACTTAGACCATACACAATTGATAAACTTATTTAGGAGGGTTTATATGTACTTTAAATAGTAGTCAGCGGGAATAGGCTTGTTGTGGGTTTGGCCCTACGAGCAGGAAACATACACTTAACTCTGGGAGTTTAGCACGGTTTTACCAGCAGGGTGATAGGCAGAGTTTTGGTTGTTTATAAATATGTTTTCTTGTAAACAATTAAATTTTAGTATTCTGCAAGAAAGGATTTAAACAACACAACAAAACGACCGCGTGGAGCTGCGGTGGTAGGGACGGTAAGAAGAGGAGGAGGTGGGGGGACGTTGCAACACACACACACATATATATATATATATATATATATATATATATATATATATATATATATACATAAGCGAAACCCATTGATAAATAATCCTAATTTACGTTTAGAAACAATATTTAAGGGAGATTTTCTGTTGTCCATCTCAAAATGGAAAACCTGTGTAACTGTTTTAGAAAGAGAATGAAATATATATATATATATATATATATATATATATATATATATATATATTTACTAGTATATCCCGCAATATGTGTGAAATCAGTAGAAACACTTCTATTTTCATGGGGATGGATCAAGTCGTCACTGGAAAGAATAGGTGGTAACAACGAAAGAGCTCCGCACAAGAGCAAATAATCCTGAATAATCCATTACTTGTTGTATACTAAGTGCATATTAGAGGAGCTGCGTCACAAGGATTGGGCGGATTGGGGGTAAAAAAAATCTCTGTTAGGGTCATAAGAATATTGTACCTTTACATAGAGCTTTCCAAGAGGCTGTGAAATCGATGAATTTAAAAAGATACGAATGTCTCTCGTAGTAGGAAGTAATTATTTTAAACGTCCTCCTTTTTAAATATATCCCTTCGGGTAGGGATGTTAAAACTAAGAGGCAATAGAGTAGGAAGCTTTACCAATTAGTTTCGAAGATACCACGGTACTGAGGGCTAATTTATTTTAAAGATTTACTTTCGAGTAGAGATGTTAAAAAATGAAGCTTTCGAGAAGAAAGTTTAAATAATTAGTTTCGAAGATACCGCGGTACTAAAGGCTAATTTCTTGTAAAGATTTATTTTCGAGTAGGTATGTTAAAGCCAAAAAGCTTTCGAATAGAAAGCTTAAATAATTAGTTTCGAAGATACCGTGGTACTAAGGGATAATTTATTTTAAAGATTTATCTTCGAGTAGGAATGTTAATGCCAAAAACCTTTCGGGTAGAAAGCTTCAATAATTAGTTTAGAAGATACCGTGGTACTAAGGGATAATTTATTTTAAAGATTTATCTTCGTGTAGGGATGTTAAAAATAAGAAACTGTAGAACAAGTAGGTTTAACAATTATATTCGAATTCATCCTGATAAGAGAGTAATTCATTTTAAAAGTTGTACCTTAAAAGTTGGCCCTACGAGTAGGGATGTCAAAGCATGAAAACTGTAGAATAGGTAAAGTTACCAAAGAGGCACGAAGGCACTGGTAATAGGGAGTAATTTATTTTAAAAATTGTCCCTTTAAGTAGGGACGTTTAAGGCAAAAAGCTTTATATAGTAGTTAGGTTTTGTAATTAGATATAAAGACGCCCTGGTACACCCAGCCAATATATTTTAAACGAAAATATAAATGATACTTTCAGAGTAGACTATCTTACTAGGTTTAAAACGTTATCACAAGAAGTAAGCGACAGATTGAAAGAAAGACCTGATCTTCATTATCCAGAGATACGATACTCTGCAATGTCTCCTTCAATCAATAATCCCCATCCATCATCGTTCACCTTATCTTATAAAACGTTATTCTTTTCGTAGCCAAAAACGAGAATTTTTCATTCATGTCTCTAATAACAAAGAATCCAGTACTCTCCACGAATCGCTTGTATCTTGTACTCGGAATCTTTTGGCTTTCTCGTTTTATAACCCATAAAATAAACTCCACTCTGTTTCGTTCCAAACTCAACAAATTTCCGTAAGTAAAACAATACACAAAAAGGGTTCGTTAGATGTTTCTTAAGTCTAAACGTCATTTAGAAACAGGTATTATAAACAAAGAAATTTTAAAGTAAATTCGTACTTAATTCAACCAAGAAAAATTTTATATTAGTAAAGTTTTATTAAATAATTACAATTAATATAAATAAAGTAACAAGCAAATGCATTAAATCAGCTGTTTTACTCCAAAACCTATATTATAAAATCACCTGTTTTATGAAATCTACATGTTATCAATTATTTTAAGCCAAATGGGAATAAATAACATTATTGCATACTTTGCCCTTTATGTGAAAGGTTTTTCTCTCATATTAAACTAAAATTATTTATTTTAATTTAATTAATAAATCCATTTTTGAAAAAAAACTGTATTAACATCAAGTGTGATCCACTAAAACTGTGTCCTCCCAAAATATACTTTGTTTTCTAAACATTGAGTCGCTGTTTCTAAAGTAAATAAATATATTTCTAACGAGTAAATTTTAAAAAAAATTTAAACTAAATTCTTATTCAAGACAATAATGAAATATTTTATTTGAGTTACTTTTTATTAAATAATTAAATAACTTTTTACTAATAACAATAATCCAAGCCTTGCCCTTTTGTAAAACGTTTTCCTCCCACGTAAAATTAAAATAATTAATTTTATCTAATTAATTAATTAATATTTGAAAAAATATATAACATCAATTGTTAACGAATATAAGTTTCAAAATATGTATTTGAACATGAAGAAATGAATAAAAAGTATTTAATTAAAGATTGAAAATTTAAACAAGATATATATAAGGAGAGTGTGAACTAACAGGAGTTTTACAAACACACACAATAAACCAAGGCTTAAATTCTTTTGCAAATAAGAAAAGCATAAATGAGCCTAAACCATTTGTTTTCTGCTGCTTTTGTTACGACCTTCTCACTTTATGTAAAACAACGTTTTACTGTTTACACTGTGATAAAAATTTTACCGTTCGCTAAATAACACTGGGTATATGCACTAACAAAACGCTTCGTTGACAGATCAGCTGATCCGGTGTTTTATGTTGTCATGACGATTAAGCAAGTGACAACTAACTTCTTAGGTGGAAATGAAGGGAGTTAAGTAAAGCACGGATTGAGCACGACTTCGGAAACACCTCCAAAGATAAATAGGGTATGTAGTGATTCTGTGCGCTCTGATTAAGTAATACAATGTTTGGTTAGTTATTGGTAAACAGACACAGATACATTATTTTAAATAGGAACAATAAAGGCATATTGTAGTTACATACGAAGTGTTTCTGTTAAACCTCTCATATAATTTGGTGTTAATCATCAAGCTTACGTTCACATATAATGTAACGTGAATCGATAGTAGAACTTAAAGTTGTACTTTCCGCTCTTCTAAACTACACAGACAAGTCTATAATAATATATATTTGCTTCATAAAACATTGCAATTTTTAACTAAAATATTTGTAGCAAATGACATTTTTTCAAAAAATTCAAGTCAATTCCTAATTAAATAAACAAAGAAATATTTTATTTTGGTTTCTTATTATTTTACAATTACGATCAATATAAATATGTATACACATATGTCAGAATAACAAAATAAGTGGCAAAAATAGAAAGCGAATTTTCTAGTTATTTTCCATATTGCTGGACTATTAATTTTGTTTGTTACTATTTATACGCTTTTCGTCCTTTGCATAGTGTTGTAGTTTCTTTTCGCTTTCCTTTCGCATGGTCCGTTCGTGAAGCAAAGTTCGATACGGTAATCCAGTTTGATACAACAATCAGGTTGGGGCGAAAAAAAATTAGTTTACATCTTTCAGAATTACATTTCTAGCTATGGGAAAGTTAACGCAGTACCAAAGCTCTAGACTTGAAACATGAAAATACTCATTTCGAATCCGACCTAGTCCCCACCAAAATTTTGTAACTTAATTATTGAATAAATATTTAAAACAATTGTGTCAGCATCAATTGCCATCCACTACGTGTTACCAAAAAAATTATTTGAGCTTGATTGGATAAATAAAAACCTATTTTAATAACGATTGAAAATATTAACAGAAGAGTGGGAGCTAATAAAACAATTTAAAAATTAAAATGATTTTAATAGTTGTATGGCGATCTTACAGAGCTAGGCCTATTGGTCACTTTGAAGGATAGTAAAAGATTACAAATATAAAGGTGGGTAAATCTACCCATTATTCGCGATAAAGGCGAATAAATCTACTGGTAGGGAAGATATGAGGTCAGTAGCATCATGAGAATTACACCCTCTGTTGCATAAAGACTTGTCTACTAATAACACCCCTTGCAAGAAGGCTAGGTGGGATGAAGATTAGGCGTTGCGAGTGCATGGTGCATGGTGGCATATCTAGAGTAGACATACCCTCTTTTGGCACCAAAATGAAGTGTCTACCAGTTGCATAGTTCTCTAGCTACTCTGAGCTACCTATCTCCAAGAGTACTTCTGAAGCGTCGTGTTCTTAGTAATTGACACCTTGGTTACTTTGTAACCTAAATGCACTTCAGCTTGATCTATAGTAAATAAAATAATTGTACTGTAGTAAATGAGTTTTACTTTTTAATAAGTTTAGTAATTTTATGTTCCCCAGCTACTCAAAAGAATAAGCTTCTGAGCCATATCTCAGTAATATAACTCTCTGGTATTTATTACCAATCTACAGAGTTATTAAATCTCTAAATCATGTCACTGACTTCCAATCTGCTCGCTTGGCAATGTCTGCGACCTACTTTTTGTACTATTGACTTTGTTGAAAACTCTTTATGAATGTCGCATATTTTATTTTTGACGAAAGAAATGGAACATTTGCTATATTAAAACAACTGACTCTATTACTTACTGAAGTTACAAACTGCAAAAAGTACTTCTGGATTCGCATCTGAAATTATACCTATATAAAACGAACGCTTTAATATCTTTCGATCCACATCGATATATCCTGGCCGTAGCTTTTGCTGAAGCCATTCCCTATAGGAAGTTTGATACTTGTACCTAGGTATCAGAAGGCAGGCAAAGGTAACGTGAACTATAGCCCGGTTGTTCGCATTGCTCCCAGATTCATGCAGATTTATCTAACTCGCTCTGATAACATATTTTGTAAAGGGAATTTAAACGTTGTCGATCGGACAATCGTTTTATTACCAGTCGTACCCTGGAATAAATTTCCGTCTAGATTTATTTATATATCGCAAAATTTTGATGACAACCAATTGGTCTACTATAAAAAATGTCAAAATCTTTTACAATAAATTTTAACGGTCCTATATTTCTACAATATTTAGTTAAATTAAAATTAGAAAGATATTTTGCCATTCAGGTAGGAAAGGTGCTGGGTTTCACAGGTTTGCAATATTCAGTACACATGTCACTGAGTACCTCGCCTTGTTTTTCAGCCTACTGTGCTTGTGAGATAGGACAGCTTTGACAAAGTCTCAAGGTCACAGTGGCTTTTCTGACAACTTCTTAATACCTTTATAATTTTAATACAAATAAGTAGAAGATTCAACAGGCTTTTAATGTGAATTTTATATATTACACGTTTCACAGGATTGCGATATTCAATACACATGTCACTGAGTTTTACTTCTCATTATACTTGCTTGTGAAGTGAGAAAGTCACAGTTCCCTTTCCGACTACTTCTAAATACCTTTCTAATTTTAACCCAGACGAAAGATATGTAGTGTGAATTTTATCGATTATACGAGTTCGATTATAATTCAAATTCCGCCTTAATCTCCAATATCGACCGTTATCAACAAATTGGAATATTAAAATTCCAAAATATAAAACAAAACACTTCTAATATAGTGAGAATAAAAAACCGACAAACGGATTTTTAATCAAGCCGTGTTCTGCGCTTTCAATAGGGGCGCTAAATTAAAATGTACCGTCCGTTAAGGATTATTTGCACGGAGCGCGGTTGGATAAAAGAAATAAACTCCGGCCTCTCTGTTGTAGTCTGATGTTCCAGACGTCATTGTAGGTTTCCGGTTGATCGGACCGGGAAACGAACCCCCGCCCCTTCGCTCCGATCACCTGCGATAAGTACATATCGAATTTATATCGTGTTTTGCTACAACGACCGCTTTTGTAGTAGATTACAATCCACCAACGTTATGGCAGCGTAGTTTAAATACACACAAAGGGGATTTTAGAAATACACTACATTTTAGAACACAACTATGCCAATATTTGAACAATTTAAAACCGGCGAAGCTGATTGTTTCGTTCAGTACTGCACAATGAACATTTATTTCTGAAACTCTTTTCAAGGTCAATGCAGCTGTTTTCAAAATAAGACTGTTCTTGTAGGTTCGTAACAGTGTCATGCGTTAACTCCACTGATTTATAGCCACACTACTCAATGGGGACTGGTAATACAGATGTGGTGTAGCTTCGTGGGTAGGGACGTTTAGACTACATGCACAGTCAGACAATACTCCAAGGGGTCTATATGTTTAGTGTTTCTTTTCGTATGTCGCTAACCATGCAAATCATGATTATCATTTATTTATCCTAAACTTAGTTTACTGTTTCTATATCACAACTATAGCACGGTATGATAACCAAATGCTAAAAAAACGCACACATCCGCTGACCCCGATGCGCGCTTTCGCGCACCATACTATTTAATATGTGGACATAAAATATACGACTAGCTATCATAGTGAACAAATAGTTTTGCGTTTTCCGAACAAATAGTTTGTGGAACCTTCATGCATTTGCTTGTGATTTTTTGTGGTGCCTTCAATATTAATTTGAGCCTTAAGATTTAGGACCTTTATAACGTGATTTGGGGTTTCATTGTGAAGCCTTCATTAGTAGTAAGTACTTTTGAGCTTTTATTTTGTAACCTTTATTAATTGGTCTGGAGTTTCATTAGTAACTATTCATCATATTTTCCATCCATATATATATATATATATATATATATATATATATATATATATATATATATATATATATTTATGTATGTATATATCTTATTGCTATTTTATTATTATGATCATGTGCTATTTTTAAGATACTACGTGTTTTTATTCCTCGGAGCCTGTGAAAGGTTAAAAAATCGAGCAATTTACTGTCACTCGACTCTAGCGGAACTAATTTGAACTTCCGCTATCAGTTGCAACAGCAGCAACAAGCGGATTGTAATATGAACAAGTAGCTACACGGATTTTTTGTAATGGCAATACGGGCAAAGATTTACGCTGTAACGCGGATCCCGCAGTTACAAATTATCCTGAAGACGGTTGCAATTAATTTCCCGGCCGTCCACCGAATAAAGCACGAGAACGTGAAGGTTTCAACACGTCCGCACTTCTCTTGTAATTTGTAACGCGAACTGTTTACATCCATCGTACAGTTTACTGACATATGAGGCGTTCTCTTCAAGTGCGCACAGGTAAAACCCCTTAATTAATAATAGGTTTTTAAAGCAAAACCATTTCTCAAGATATAACTACACATGAGAAAATGATATAACAAAGGATATATATATATATATATATATATATATATATATATATATATATTTGTAGTTATGCAACACTGTTTTCTTGTATACACTTATCACTTTCACTTATGTACTTAAACAAGAATCTTACTTGGCATTTATGCGAGCTAACTTTCAATGACTGGCTGTGCCGTCATCCTCGGGCATACTGAACAGCAGTCTACAACAACCCTGTTCAGTATGCCCGAGGATGACGGCATAGCCAGCCATTGAAAGTTAGCTCGCATAAATACCAAGTATGATTCTTGTTTAAGTAAATAAGTGAAAGGGATATATATATAACATGATATTTAAATGTTTGTTATTATAACGTTAATTTATGGATTTTTGTTATTTACGCACGCACGCACACACATCCATGCAGGAGGAGATAGGAACAGGTAGAAACTATGGACGTCAAAGAAAGAAGTAACTTTTCGAGAACGATGATCAAGTCCTATAACAATAATTTTCATCAGTGAATAATCTTTGTATTAATTTATTATATTTTATTCTATCCGAAATTTTATATCCGATATAGCGTGATTGGCCATACATAATGTGATTTTGGCCCATATTACCAAAAAAACGCGATATCGCGTGATATATAATTCGGCCAAAAAGGGTACATAGTTTACGAATAAAGATCATTCAGACGTATTAATTCTAAACACTTTAATTAGCTGACATTTATAATCAGGCACAATTTGAAAAGCTCATTCTAGATTATAATTAACTTATACATTCAAAATTTACATAATAGTTTCAAAATTTACAGTCAGTTGTGGTGTTTATCCTTTTTTTATTTTTATAGCAATTTCTGTAATCTTTTCTAGAAGTTGCATCTACTGTTTTGCCGGTGCTGATACATCGCTGTTTGGCTTTTTCAATTTTAGTAAGCTTATGGGGGGATCGGTCTCCTCGTATCTCTGTGTTGTTTGTGGGTCAGATGTGGGTCAGACCCTAGAAATAACTCGTCCACTTCTGTAATTTGAAAAAGGTTGTTTTGGACGATCCGGCACTTTACTGAGCCCTTTCGAGGGTCCTGGTTGGTCACTCATAATTCAAAAATCAAAATCAACACTGAAATAATTAAATACCGAACTTCAAAACGCTAAATCAACGAATAACTAAACAAAATTAATTACATGTTACCTTATCCGAACGCTACCACAGTGTGTACTGGCTGATAAGAAAAAAAACGAAATGGCATGTACACGTCGTCTGGTTTAGCCTGGCTGGCGACCTTGAGATGCGCAGAAGCACTTGATTTGATGTGCGTATGAGGCACCAGCGGTAAATCCTTTTGTTAACGTTCGTGCAGTGTATATTGTATTATAACTTGTATAGTTTAGTATGCCAGTAAAACTCTGCTCCTCTTCCGCGTTAGAAAAAAAATACTTTTTTTACAATTTTTCCCTCCCGAACATTGCGCCCTATTAAACAAATAATCACACAAATAAATATTAAAATAACAATTTATTTGTTCATTTTTTCCCAAAATAAAAGGCATACAAAACTGTTTGACTTTTTAAATCTGCGTACATTGAAAAATTGCTGCATTTATTAAACAGTTATTTAAATATCGTCATTGATTTTTTCTTCACCTTGAATAAAC
>JBAIZL010000007.1:60404718-60419718 GCA_036971475.1 Prosapia bicincta | reverse complement strand
GTTGGGTGTCGTTTAAACTTCCTAAGAGCTCTTCGTCGTAAACGGAGGATTTCTGTGCATTCATCGTTCCACCACGGCACAGGCGGTCGGCGTGGATACGTAGAGGTTTTCGGAATGGTCTTTTCAGCGGCATTTAAAATTGCTTTCGTAAAATTTTTTATATTTTCATCAATGGGTGTCAAATAATCCATGTCAAGTGATACAAGGTAATTCGAGTAGGAGTCCCAGTTGGCTTTTCGCAAAATCCAACTGGGATTTCGGGTATAACAGGGTTGGGAGTCACATAAACTGATCTTAATAGGCACATGGTCGCTTCCATACAAATCGTTGAGTACCGACCATGTGCATCTAGTAGCTAATTGAGGGCTGCAAAGCGATAGGTCAACAGCTGTCCATCCACCAGTAGATGCTGCTAAATGGGTAGGCGAACCGTCATTTAGCAGACATAAGTCCAGTTCCGTTCTCACACTCTCAACAAGGTCACCTCGAGAGTTCCTAGTCGGAGATCCCCAAGACGAATGGTGGGCATTAAAATCCCCTACCAATAAGAACGGAGTTGGTAACTGGCTTATTAAATTCACTAAATCACTGTGATGCAGGTTTTCTTGTGGTGGCAAGTAGACACAACACACAGTGATTTTATACGGGACAGCTGTTTGAACGGCTACTGCTTGTAAAGGAGTTATTAAGTTTAGAGAAACAGCATCGATACAGTCACGGGCTAGGATGGCTACGCCACCTCTAGCTCGATCTTCTGTAACGAAGTCCGATCTAAAAACTGAATACTCCCTTAAATGGAAATTATGCGATGCGTGGAGATGTGTCTCCTGTAGACATACAAACATTGGGTACACATCTCGCACGAGTAGTTTAAGTTCTTCTATGTGACTCCTAACACCGTTGACGTTCCATTGTATCACTGACTTCCTAAGCAAAGACATTTATTAGCTTAGCAAAGGGTTTATTTGACATCCATTGGTGCTCTCTCCTTTCTTGCCTGGGACGTTTTTAGACGTCTCAGGCTTACATGTCTCAGATTCCATATCCACCCGTTCAGGGATGGAATCTGAGGAAGTTTTGGGTTTAGGAGGGGTAGTTTTAACATTCCCTCCTTTGTTAGCATTTTTCTTAATACCCGGTAACGACGGAGGCGATGTGGTCTGACGTAACACTGGTTTACGTGGTTTGGATTTTTCCAACGTCTTCTGCACAGAAGGTTTATTACCCGTTGATAATATCTTCTGCACAGAAACACAAGGCTCACTTAATGACTTGTTTCGTGCTCCAATCCCCCCAGTGGAAGGGATTGGTACAAGAGGTAAATCATTATCCGTCGCTGCAGGTTGTACTAAATTCAAAGTAGGAGGACCATTCGTGACTATGGACAAAAGGCGAGAAACTTGTTCAGTTAGAACTTCAATTTTTTTCGACAGCTCGGCACAGTTGTTACAGGACGATTTGGAAGCGGTCAGAGTAGCGGCATAGGTCTTATTGTCTGTCTTTGGCTGAGTTGATCGATAGAGTTTTTTGGCCTCTGGAAACGACAGCTTGTCTTTCGCCATGATGCCTAGGATAGCTTTCTCTTCCTTGAACGTGGGACAGTTGTAGGATCGCGCTGGGTGGTCACCACCACAGTTGGCGCATTTCGGAGAATTGACACATTCCTTATCATCATGGCCTTCAACGCTACATATACCGCATACGTTCTGCTTCGAACAGGTAGAGCTGATATGCCCAAATCGCTGGCACTTGAAGCAGCGCCTAGGGTTAGCCACGTATGGTCTCACTGAGAGCCTTTGGTAACCTGCATGTAAGTATTCGGGTATTTCCGGCTTTCCAAAAGTGACGATAAAAGAAGCTGTTGCTACTTTTTCTCCTTTGTCCATTTTCGTTATAGGGATAGCGTCCGTAACTAACTGAGAAGACAGTTCGGACTTTATTTCATCGATTGGAAGGTGCATTAAATCCCTACATGTGATGACCCCCTTTGAGTAATTCAAGGTTCTGTGGGGAGCCACAGATACCATAACCTGGTCAAAGAAGGAGGTCATTTTTGATAGAGAACGAGTTTGTCTGTCGGTGGAAGTCGCAACTAACAGTGTTCCGTTTCTTAGTTTCTTAATAGAGGCTACTGGGCCTCCAGCACAAGCAGTAATAGCCTTGTTAATAAGGAAGGGAGAAACTTTGGAAAGATCTTTCCCTTCTTCGGCACTAGAAACAACTAAATACTTTGCTGATGGCAATGTCTGCGACGTTGCCACCATCAACTTTTTACTCAAATCCTTTTGTATATGATCGTCAGGAGAATCCTGGCGTGTCCTCTTCAGACTAGTCATATTTGACGTGGTTTTGGAATCCATAAATATTTTTTTCCAGCCATCGTGTCAAGCGTTACGGGCGAGACTATAGGAACGGGTACACCCTTGGATCACATTAAGATCATTTCCAATCCTCAGAACTCTGAGGCCTATAGCTTTTCTCCTTAGCTCGACTGGATGGGCATCAGTCGAGGACTCGTAATACTGTGCACAGGCTCCGACACCCATGCACCGCGGACACTCCCTGACCAAGGACCGAAGCGGCTGGTAGACCAGAAACCGCGCTTACGTCTTCGGCAGAGCAAGCTCACATCAGCGTCCCAGACCAGAGTTTGTCACGCTCTGGACTTTTCAGCACTCCCAACGCGCAACGGTTCTGACCAGTCAAAATTCCCTAAGCGAAGATGTAAGTGTTGAAATGTGTATAGATTGTGTTGGTGTGTGTATGTGTGTGTGTATGTTTTTGTGAGTGGTGTAGTGTTAGGCTAGGGTACCGCGAGGGACGCCAAATCCCTCGTAGGTGCGGCTAGTCCGCACCCCCCTGCGGGTCACTGGAATATCCCTAACGTGCTTGGGGTTAAGGACGCTTCGCTTTTAGTGGAAAAGATATTGTATACCACATTTATTAGCTATATATCGTAATAAAATTTTATCTCACCTCTCATTTTAAAGCAAAAACAAAAATACTGTTCCAATGGTTTATCTTAATTTTGTTATAAGCTTTGTATTTTTTGTCAATTTTAAACACTAGATTTCAGCATTATAGATTGTTAGAAATATTTTTTTTAAAATTAACCCTAGTATTAAATTAGTTTAGAACTGGGCATACATTATTAGTTCACAAAATCGTCGGTAGATATCGTATATTTCTGGTTGTCTGTGAGTGTGTGCTTGCAATATTATTGTACATTATATATTACTACTGCATTTTCTAATTGTTTCCCTCCCGTTCAGTGCCATAAAACCTAAAATATGAGCCGCTTGAATGCATTGATTTATCTGAAACAGTTCAATCATTGCCTTCCACCAAAGTGATGTTACCTTTACAATATGTCTAAATGTAGTCGTCCCAAAGAGGTCGAAACCACTAACGGGAAGTGCATATTTACGACTTATTTCTGATATTAACAGTGCAAAGCTTCAAGTGAAATTTTGTCGTAATTTATTACAGCAGTAAAAAGAAAAATAACAGCTTTCGATCGTTTACGTAAATGAGAAATGATAAATTATCTCTCTTAGTTGAATATATTTTCCAAAAACGAGTTGTAATCGTGTAAATTGCGTTTCTGACTGAAATAGCCCATTAAATTCTGTTCACTCTTTAAGAGGTCCATATCATACGAAAAAGGTTGCAAAAAATATTGTTCTTAATATACTCTGTACAGATCTGGGTTGAGCCCTGGAGCCGAAAGGACCCGTGATCGCCACCAAATAACCTCAGTAGTTACGCTAATGAGTTACCCGACTGATTGCTTTATGGAAAAGGAAGTACATAATATATGGTTAGTTTATAAATTATATAAATAGATACTAGGCCTATATCTTATACATATTTAAAACATAAGATGATTATTTTCATCGGTTATTTGATACCGACTAAAAATATGGAAAATGATACCAAATTCGACTATGGTGTCAACACATTTAACATCCTTTTTTCTACGTATAACAATCAAACCACTAGCCGTCCATATGACTAATACTAATTTTAGCATTCTACTTATTTGAGTTCAAGTCGCACTAACCACTAGTTATCACGGTGATGGAGGATCGCTGCGAAATTACAATAATACTTTCTGAACGAGGCAAGTATTACAATTTAATTTTTTAACCTAATATAATCGAGTTTGGTATTACTTTCCACAACTTTTTTTTATTAAATAATATATCAAAGTTGGATATGAATAGTTGAGTTATATAAATTTGAATAACAAACTAAAGGAATTTAGTACTTTAGTGAACCAAAGTCGACTATATTATTTTTTAAAACTAATTTGCAAAATCTTCTACTAGAAAATGCGTTTCACATTCCTTAGTCGAATAATTGATTTTAAATTTATATTTTCACAAATTAGAATTATTTATTTATTGAACCTGAGATAATCCCAAGTTATTGTCGTCCTCTTCGTTGCCCTAAAATTATAATAATTCTGTTGACACCGAATCGAGTTTGGTACTATTCTCTATAACATTTTTAGTTAGCTTGAAATAATTGATGACAATAATAATATTATACTTTATAAAAATATTACAACTTCGTAATAAAATAAGTAGCAGTTGACTCACTGACGAAACAGCTGGGGTTTATTCGCGGTGGTTGCAGGTAGTCCCGGCTCCAAGGCTCAAGCCAGACCTATATAGAGTATAAATATATTGTATTTATTTATCATTGTAATAAGTATTTAGAAAAAAATTATAATTATTATTTATTACAATAAAAATGTAAAATATAAGTGTTTACATAAAATAAAAGCTCGCAGAAAGTCTCAGTATATTTTTAGGGTATCTACACGTAAACCTGATAATAAATCGGAAGTAAAACTCGTTGTAACCGGTGACGCATTATAGATAAAAAAACAAAAACACAACAGATTCGATACCAGCGCTAAGGGCAAGTCTTCACGTTTAAAATTCCACCAATCTCATTTCAGTTTTCAAAGTTTACTTAATATCAAACTGCTTTCAAAAGGAAACGTTTTGCTAGACATGACAATCCGTTTGGGTTTAATACAAACGCTTACGTCAGCTGAGATTAAAATCTTCGCAACTCTGAAATCTCCTTTTAATGGAATCCCGTCTCGGCTGCTGAAAATCTAAAAGACTTCAATCCGTCCTAATTGCATAAACTCTGTTTTTGCCGCTGCGAATTGGCATTAAATTCTCTGTCTTTTACTACGAACGCTACTCACAACAGCGGGAAATAAACCGTTCGTTAATTACTTTCTAAATAAAGCCCTCAAAGTGGGCATGATAACCGCGTTTCATTACTAAGTAAGAACAAGATGTATTTTAACGTTTTATGCGTATTGAAAAATGTGTAGGCCTAAATATTTGGAGTGACCAAACCCCTTTGGATATGTCACAGAATCTCAAATATTTCGCAGGTTCTCGTTACCGAACTCAAATCAAACAATATCGGCTTACATTGAACTCAAAAGTTGCTTCGTCAGCGAAACATAAACGTGACAGAAACATTTGCCCGCATCACCCACCTCGTCACGTGACCACGACAATGGCGTCCGCTCCTTTTTCTCACTATTTAGACAATTCTCGTGAACACGACAAACAACAACCAAAGTGAACAAATATAACTATAAAAACCCGTATAATACATAGGATGGTAAATGTCAGTATTTTACAAACAAGAGATGATGTTTCGATTCTTTACCATTAAAGTTTGGAAGTGCTATGTTTTATCAATGACGGATGAAGTGTTTACTGTACGTAAAACAATGAATATTTCTTAGTTATTTTTCTTGTTAGCAGCGAATGCGTCTATTATGGTTAGGTTAGGCAACATTTATCGTGTCTCTAGTATAAAACCCAAGACTTACAGAGTGTATAGGTGTAGAAGTTCGAAATGATCGATAAACACAAATGAGTTCGGTCCTTACCATAGGACCGAGAGAGGAAAGGGGTTTTCGTTTTGTTAAAAAGCTCTATTTAAATTTGTATGTTTGTCAATATAAAATGAATACACCACATTTTTATTCAGATGTGTGTGTGTGTGTGTGTGTGTTTGTGTTTGTGTGTGTGTGTGGTTGTGTTTGTGTGTGTGTGTGTGTGTGTTTTTTTTTTTAACGCTGTCCATTATTTTTCCGTTGCACTGACTTTATAAAGTTACTATTGTTAATTATAAACAATTGTTCTACCACTAAGTGCAATTTATTTTCACCTTATGTGATAAAGTACCTTTCGGTCACTTGATCATTGTCGAATCCTCTTCAATAACCCTCCATTGTAAGGTTCGACAATGGTCAAGTGATCTAAAGGTACTTCATCACATAAGGTAAACATTAATTGCACTTAGTGGTGGAATAATTGATTAAAATTAACAACAATATATATAAAGTTAGGTGAGGTTAGGCTAGGGTAGATTAGGTTGGATTTACAGTGTCTCTGAGGTAAAACCTACGATTTACCGAGATTGTACAAAATCGAAATGATAAATAAACACCGAAGAGTTTGAACTTTTGCCATTAAGGGTTGTTGAATGTTACTTTAAGCATTTACATTAAGGGTTTAAGCTTTTACTAGAGCATCTTAAGATTTATCAATATAAGAACTTTTACAGTAGATGCCCTTCCCAAGGGCTACTTTTGCATTAGTTACCGTCTACTCTCCGTAGAACTAACCGAAAACAATGTTGCTAAACAAAGTGGCAGAAGTTTGTTACACTACTTAAACATCCCTCCAACGCTTACTTCATTTGCCCGCCTGAAGTGCATTAATTTCAAACCGGATAAACGGGCGCGACAGTAATTCTATAACTTGGGCTGGGGAAAACTTGTCGGGCTTGTGTAAGAGCATCTGTTGCCACCCCTTCCCCCCTTCTTGTCTGACCCGCTTAGAAACTTAATTCTAACACTTTAACAACGTATTAGTGCTAAATAAATCACGTTTCTCAAATCTCTTCTATTGCGAACAGAACGGACGTACACGATCTAATTAGGGATATCAGGTTTTATCTTAACTCTGTGGTTTCTTTCCTTTTGGGGAGAATTTATCCAACCCTTAGCAAGCTCATCCAGAAATCTCGTTTTACAATATTCGGTATTTTTATGCTACTGAAGTCTTAAAAAAATCAAATACAGTACTGTATACTGTTCGCATGGTATAAACTGACACCTACACTGCATTTATCCTATACGGTCACTTGCTACTTGTCAGAGATTCAATATCTTAGCAACAAACAGCCTTTGTGGAGTCTGAATGTACTTGCGTGAATTCTCAAAGCAATTAGCCACTCGCGACCACTTCAGCTTGGTGGAGTTTGTTTTTTTCATTTTGTGATATCTAGTGTCTCTATATTTAGACGTCTGTTCAAACCTGTTACGATTGTGAAACTGTGTATCTTACCTCACGTTACACCCAGAGTAGCTACATAACATAACCTAACCTAACATAACCAAAGATACTCCTCGCATTACGTCCGAACTAACATAACCTAACCTAACCGAACATAACCTAACCTAACCTAACTTAAGCTTACCTAACCTAACATAACATAACCTAACCTAACCTAACCAAACCACTCGCAACCACTTCAGCTTGGTGGAGTTTGTTTTTTGCATTTTGTGTGATCCAGTATCTCTATATTTAGACGTCTGTTCCAACCTGTTACGATTATGAAACTGTGTACCTTACCTCACGTTACACCCAGAGTAGCTACATAACATAACATAACCTAACCTAACCTAACATAACCAAAGATACTCTTCACATTAAGTCCGAAATAACATAACCTAACCTAACATAACCTAGCCTAACCTAACCTAACTTAACCTAACCTAACACAACCTAACCTAACCTAACCAAACTTAACCTAACCTAACCTAACTTAAGCTTACCTAACCTAACCTAACCACTCGCAACCACTTCAGCTTGGTGGAGTTTGTTTTTTTCAATTTGTGTGATCCAGTGTCTCTATATTTAGACGTCTGTTCCAATCTGTTACGATTGTGAAACTGTGTATCTTACCCTTCGTTACACCCAGAGTAGCTACATAACATAACCTAACCTAACCTAACATAACCAAAGATACTCCTCACATTACGTCCGAACTAACCTAACATAACCTAACCTAACCTAACCTAACCTAACTTAAGCTTACCTAAACTAACCTAAGATACACCTAACATTACACCCGGGCTAACCTAACCTAACCTAACCTAGGATACACCTAACATTACACCCGGACTAACATAACCTAACCTAACTAAGCTTACCTAACATAACCTAGATTACAACTTACATTACACCAGGCCTAACCCTCACAATTTTATCGTCTCCAAGATTGGATTTTGAATTTTTGAGGCTGATATATATATATATATATATATATATATATATATATATATATATATATATATATATATATATATATATATATATACATAAATATATATATATATATATATATATATATACATAAATATATATATATATATATATATATATATATATACATAAATACAAATATACATATATATATATATATATATATATATATATATATATATATATATACACAGACACACACACACATAAATATATATTTATTTATTGAAAAATATGTAGTGTAATTATTTCATCTTTCCAAACATATAAAAATTTTAATAGAATTTTAAACTAAACAAAAGCCCTCTTTCCACACTAATTCCGCGCTAACTACAAATAGTCTATCCCACATAGAGTGTTGAGGATAAATACTTGTAGGGTTAAAGTAGAGGCATAAAACCCCTGCATCTCTATCGGTAGAGGTAAAACTTCTGGTAGAGCATATAAAGATATCGTACTCGAACTATACCTACTCTTTATCTGTGTTATACCCACCCCTACACCCTCTTGTTTGAGTAAGGGCTAAGGACAAGGGCATGATGATTCACTAATACTGAGAGTAACAAATATATTGCCATCGTACAGCCAGGGTAGCTACTTGAAGTATGTCTGTTCTTACCCGGAGGAAGTGCGGTGTCCACCCCCTATCTGGGTAGCTTTATTTATTTGGTAGTAAAATATATTTATAGTTCATATAAAAATATTAATAATAATCATTTACTTCTCGTCAAGAAAAAGACAAAACCAAGCCATTGTTGCGTTCTCTGAAAAGGTTTAATTTTATGTTATTGTTATTACCAAAAAATGGCTACAATCGGGGTAGTTTTTTATACAAATTTAGGAGAAACATACGTGCAGTTTTTGTGTTGTATTTCGGCTTTTTATTTTCAACAATACTTTCTGATATCACTTGGCAAAAACCACTACTTAATAGTATATTTCAACAGAAACGTTTCGCACAAGATCAGTTCATTCTGCAATACTGTGAGTCACGGACAAATCCGTTGCTAAGGTGTGTTTTGTTATGAGTCTGTGATGTGTCATTGTTCATTAAGTGGTTGTTAATGTGTTGTTATGTGCTCGTGAGGGTATGATTGCCTTCAGCTTGGTCCTTCGATACTCGTTGGTTACTTTGGACAGCTGATCTATATTAAAACATGCAGTTTTTGTGTTGTATATCTTGAGGCTTTTTAATAATGCTTATTTATATCACGAGCACATGACTAACAACCGCTCTATGAACTACACGTCTTATCCGTGACTCTCAGCGCTGATCTAGTGCGAAACGATTCTGCTGAAAAATATCCTTAAGTAGTGTTTTTTGTGTGTGTGATATCAATAAGAAAACCAAGCGTACTAGGCAGTCCTGAACGGTGTCTATATTAACCGCAAGGATGCCTTTACGAGCTGGACAGGAGCGGTAGTAAAGACAGATGCTCATTATAGTTGTCGAGGAGTGCGTGTGATTTGTATCCGTTTATTCATTTATTGTATTTCTACCTTGTGTCTAACAAATAATACATTCAACCTCTAACCACCAATATTTTTATTCTAGACTTATGTATATTTCGGTTACAAAGTAACCATCCTCAGAGACACGACAATACATACTCGGTATTTTCTATATCCCTCCCCACCTCTGTCATATCTAGACGAGGGTTACATAACGTAAGCGCCAATATAAAATGTACTCAAACTAAAGCAACTGTAGTAGAATGAACCATATAGGGTCTTTCTTGGTAGTTTTATAAGATACTTCAAAGTTAAACGGACTTTGAGCCAGCGGTGGTTTTTGGCCTCCTGCCAAGAATCAGGGGCCAGACCGTGCACCAGCCGAATCTACCTTGTAAGTGGATGGGGGGGGGGATGGGATTGCGTTTAGGTTAGCTTAAAAACAATTGATTTGATTTTTTATCCTATCAAGATAATTGGTGAGTCTTTTAATTGACAGTTATGATACACTTGGTTCTAGTTAAGATTACTTTTTGGCATAGTTACATAAATAATACTTAAATGAGGCCTACACTTTTACGGCATGGAATAAAAAGGTTTTACTACCGTTTGAGGCCCTGTCACATTGCCTAGTAAATGAGGCATTGTAGTATTAAAGGCCGACTGGACGAACGAGTTAGAAAAGCGAGTTGGTTTTTCAATAGTCTCTTAAACTATAGGTCTACGCGATGTAGTTGAAAGACTCCTCCGTCTCTTTATCCCACTCCCCCTTTCTCCGAGACTAAGAGACAGAGGGCTGACTGGCTACAGATCCGGAAGCTACCTCGGTCTCCACGTCAAAATCAAGGGGGTGACTGGCTCACAGTCATGCACCAGACACCAACAGAATTTGTTGTGCCTGAAATATGCCTTTTTGTTCACAATAGTTTCACCAATATGGCGTAACCAGCCACACTGCCTTAGACAACATTTCATTCCTTCGAAAAAAATATTGGAAACCGCCTCATCTCCCATAAAACAAACTTTCCTAACTCAACCCACTCCCTCGATCTTTCACCACCTGAAGCCTACGTCTGGGGAATGATAAAATAGAATATTTTCCGTGATGACTCACCAACCACTATCGTTCAATTACAGGGAAAAATAACCAGCATGAAACAACCGACACTTTACCAAAAATGATGCAAAGCTTGCAAGAACGGCACGAGTGTTGCTCCAAATGGAACAGAAGTCAAATAGAACATGTTTATGCTCAAGTCTAACCGATCTATCCTCGTTTTACTTGTATGTGTTTGTAAGACTATGTAAATAAAATAAAATCTTACAATTGTTTCAGTACTGTTTAATTTAGCGCAAACGGTATTTCTCCTTCTTTACGTTATCATAGGAAACTGAACCACTGATTTAACCCAAATAGAAATTGACTACATCTTTCTGATATTATTAACCGACTCTATTAGTACTTTTCATTTTGCTCACTAAATAATTATAACTATAAAGCCTGCAGAAGAATTGTTCGTAAAACAAGCCTGTAAAATTATTTTCAGAGATTAATTACGTTTGTATAACTAAATAACTTTATAATTAAAGAGCCTCTCATTAATTGTAAGAAAGAAACACACTAGAAGAAAGTGTTACGAATTCAACTAATAGCGACGCCCACCTCCAGAGGCAATGTGAAAATAATTGCTCCAGCTGGTGTTGACAAATTTTACAAAAATAGCGGGAGCCAGAAACCCATTTTCTCTCTTTTACTAAACGCCTGCTTGCGTTTAGAAATTAGATTAATTACAGGTATTTGTTGGTTTTATTTTTAGCCGCCCTCGTGAGCATAATGGCGGCTCAAGTAATTTGTCTTGGTGCTGACGTTCATGAAACGTTCGCTGATCATACGTTCTTGACGCCTCACAGGCCCTACGTTTCAGTTAAGGAGATTATAATTAATTCTTAGTAATAAATTATACTAATCTGTTTCAAGACAATGTACTTGTAAAACAATAACGAAAGTGAAATGCTGTAGAAAGGGAATCGTATTTTAAAACTATAACCAAGAGAGTCGCCATTTATTTATTCGCTGTCAAACAAATCTTGCTGACTATTTGTGATATTGGAGTTCTAAAATTATCAATACTGGTGCCGTACTGGTGTTTCAACACGGGATATTCGTCACGTCACGTCCCGTCACATTGCTTCTAGTTCTCTTTCCAGTAACATATTGACTTGAAGAAAAACTCGATCACTTATGAATCACCCGTTGAAAAAACATTGTTGTACAGAGAATGCTTTAATAATTTGAAAAAGAGGTAAAACCCGTATCATATAATGACACATTACCACAAGTGACCAACTGTCCAGCAGAAAGTACCTTAGCTGTGCAAAACGCATTCAGTTTCAGTCTGTTCCTCTTGTTCTACAAATGTTTTAGTTCCCGAACTCGAACGCTGACGATCTACTATGAAGTGAATGTTGCTTCGTCAGTGAAACTTGGCAGAAACAATCGCCGCACACCCTCATCACGTGACCACAACAATGACATCTGCTCTGAGCTATCACATTATAACCATTTATCTTCAAAGTAACATCACAAACGCACTATATCCAATGGTATTAAAGTAGTCACTTTATTTAAAGTAGTTCAATCTGTGACTACTAGATGTCGTACATAACCATGCGAACCTATACTCGTAAAAATATACTGCCTTGAAAATTTAACAAATTCCATGATTAGCAATATTCTATTTAGTTTGTTAACTAGTTAATTTCCCCTCTTCTTTTTGTGTTTAGACTTTTACTTTGTTTAATAATTTTGGTATAAATTTACTGTAAACAAAATTTTAAATACAAAAAAATTAACGAATTTGAAGAAACTGCGCACATTTATTTAATAGTAATAATTTTCAAGGCTGTGTCTTGAACGTAGAGGTACAATTAAACCATATGAGTCCGAAAAATTCGAAAACCTGTTTCGCTCGAGACAAACATTTTTAATTCAGTGATGAGCTACAAGGACCTTGCTAATGGGAATGAGTTCAGCTCTTATAGATGAGCAGTTGTAACATATGTTTTTTATTTTCAAACTTTTGCCTGATTTTATTACCTCCAATTACTTCTACAGTTTGTAGCTTTAACATTATTGAAAGTTTATATAACGCAGCCTCCTTAATTTTCACCCCTGAGAATGAACCCAATCTGAAACGCTACTACTCTTTAATTTAGTTAATTATGACAAATAATGTAATTATTCTGTATTTACAGAGAATATAGTTCGGTAAAATTATTCCTGATAAGCAAATAGTTTTAACTGAATTTTCTGCATTCAAATGTTGATATTACAAATACAACCGGATTGGTTTTACGTTGGGGAGTTACTCATTAACCAGAGTAAATCTGCAAATAAATGTTTAACCATTGTGATGTGAAACAGGGTTGGAGTTTGTTTTACTGTTACAATTCCATATTTCATCGACTTCTTTACTAATACTGCTATTGCTCTTTATTTGTATATTTCTATCCATTTATGTTTATAAAATGAACTCTCGTTGAAACTTTGACTGTTGTGTAAGACAAAATTCTCAAACAAGTTCAAGTTTTCCACATGTTAACCCAAAAATGATCAAACCAATTTGTTTTCCAGTGTTTTACTTGAGTTTTTTAAAATTTGAAAATTCCTTTTTAGTTTTATTCCTCAACTAATTAACTTATCCTTCAATAAAAACAAGTAATATAGAAAAAGATTTTAAGTCAATTCCTACTGTAATCGAAAAATATATCTATTTTAGTTACTCTTGATTTTATATCTAAAATTAGTATAAATATGTATAGGCCTATCATATGACAGAATCACAATACTAAGTAGTAAAATAGAAAGAGAATTTTCCTACAATTTTCCACTTTCCTCTATATATAGTAGGTCTTATGTGGCGTTGGACTATTATTTTGGTTTGTTACTAATTTTTTTCGCTTTTTTTTGTTTGTTTCTTATTTATGAAGTTGATGGTTATCTATAATTTCTCATTGTATCCACCTCTTGTAATGCTTTACCATTGCAAGAAACTTTTCTATTAAAATTTCATGTAGATTTCCAAGTAATTTCTACCTATAGGCACAGAGTCAAAGTGTATTGGATTTCAATGATGTACTTTTTTAGTTCAAATCCGACCGGGACATAAAGATTTTATAAAATTTAAATTAATGAATACCTAATTTAAAATAACTGTATTAACATCAATTGTAATTAATTATAGGTTAAAATAAATATATTTAAACTTGATTGGATGAATATAAAACTATTTTAATAACGATTGAAATTTTGTACAAGATATATATTAGGAGAGTGTTAGCTAATAGAAAAAATTGAAAAAAAGGTTTAGCCCTACACAAAAGTATAAATGATTTGATATATATTTATTATTTAATAAATTTAAAAAATATATTATTGGAGTTATAAATCATACTGTATTTATTAATTTTTAAAAGTAACTGTTGTACATAATATTGTACACATAACTGTAAATAGATCCAGAAAATTTTAAATATCTCAGATAAATTATGCATAATTATTAATAAAATTTATAAACAATAATTTGCTGGTTACATCCAGCGATGTTTTTCGAACGACTACTATATACAAACATAAAAGAAAGCAAGAATTGTTATAGTCTCTTGGAGGATCAATGGATGAGTCAACTAATTCATCGGGTTAATTTAACTCGCTACCAACTGGTATAGAATTACGCTAATTTAATGGCATAAAAAGTTCAGCCCCACATGAAGCTTCAAACCTTAAATTATAATAATTTATATACTATTTTTAATTTGTTATAATTAAAAAAAAGAAAGATTTTTAGAATTATAAAATATAACTAATTCATAACTTTTTAAAACCAAATGTGTAATAAAATGAGGTACAAATAATTATGAGCAGATCCTGCAAATTTGAGCTATTATAAATAAAATAACTCCAACTTGTAAGTAAAATAAATAAACAAAATTTACCAGAGACAACACGCGATGTTTTTGGAACGAGTAATGTGAACAAACGTAAAATAAAAAAAAACAATTGTTATATTTTCAGAAAGGTAATTAAATTCTTTACTAACTAATTATTTTTCGTTAATTTAAAGAAAAATAACGATGCGCCAAATTTGTTAGGCAACAAGGATATATCGTA
>JBAIZL010000007.1:60394718-60397218 GCA_036971475.1 Prosapia bicincta | reverse complement strand
TCTGAAAAAAAGATAAAATGTAAAGACAGAAAATTATACCATAAGTAAGTAATTTAGCTCTAAAATCTGCTGCCTGTATAAATATAAGATGAGAAAGTTCCATCATGAGTGAACATTTTTTCAGAGAAATCCACACTATTGGAATTAAATTTTACCATTATTTCTGAAAAGAGAACAAAATGTAAACACAAGAAGGTTCTATTACCATAAAGCACTAATTTACCGTTTAGTTCTGAAGAGCGGAGAAAATATAGACAACTGTTTAACCAGAAGGGACTAATTTATCGTTTAGTTCTGAACAGCGAAGGAAATATAAAAAAACAGGGTTTGATTACCCTAAAGGACTAATTCAGCGTTTAGTACTGAATAGCGGAGAAAATATAGAAAACAGTTTTACCATAAAGGACTAATTTACCGTTTATTTCTGAAGAGCGGTGAAAATATAGACAACTGATTAACCATAAGGCACACATTTACTGCTTAGTTCTGAAGAGCGGAGAAAATATAGACAACTGTATAACAATAAGGGACTAATTTACCGTTTAGTTCTAAAGAGCGGAGAAAATATAAACAGAGAAAGGTTTTGTTACCCTAAAGGACTAATTTAGCGTTTAGTACTGAACAGCGAAGGAAATATAAAAAAAACAGGGTTTGATTACCCTAAAGGACTAATTCAGCGTTTATTTCTGAAGAGCGGTGAAAATATAGACAACTGATTAACCATAAGGCACACATTTACTGCTTAGTTCTGAAGAGCGGAGAAAATATAGACAACTGTTTAACCAGAAGGGACTAATTTATCGTTTAGTTCTGAACAGCGAAGGAAATATAAAAAAAACAGGGTTTGATTACCCTAAAGGACTAATTCAGCGTTTAGTACTGAATAGCGGAGAAAATATAGAAAACAGTTTTACCATAAAGGACTAATTTACCGTTTATTTCTGAAGAGCGGTGAAAATATAGACAACTGATTAACCATAAGGCACACATTTACTGCTTAGTTCTGAAGAGCGGAGAAAATATAGACAACTGTTTAACCAGAAGGGACTAATTTATCGTTTAGTTCTGAACAGCGAAGGAAATATAAAAAAAAAACAGGGTTTGATTACCCTAAAGGACTAATTCAGCGTTTAGTACTGAATAGGGGAGAAAATATAGAAAACAGTTTTACCATAAAGGACTAATTTACCGTTTATTTCTGAAGAGCGGTGAAAATATAGACAACTGATTAACCATAAGGCACACATTTACTGCTTAGTTCTGAAGAGCGGAGAAAATATAGACAACTGTATAACAATAAGGGACTAATTTACCGTTTAGGTCTGAAGAGCGGAGAAAAAATAAACACAGAAAGGTTTTACCATGAGGGACTAATTTACAAAGAAGTTTTCAAAATAGGTGATCAGTTGTACCCTTAATTTAAAAAGTGTAGAAAATAATAAAAAGGAAAGTTACACTGTAAGAGAATAATTTTCAAAGAAAGTTACACTATAGGAAATATTCTTGCATTTACTTTTAAAAAGTGGAGAAAATATAAACAAATAAAAGATTGTATTTCCTTAATCGCTTAAACAATAGTTTATGAGTATCCGAACTTTGAATTTAGTAAATTTGTTAAAACTTACTGACACAGAACGTTCGGCACATAGCGATCGAAAACGTTCTGTCTCAGTACGTTTCAACAAATTTACTAAATTCAAAGTTCGGATAGTCATAAACTATTGTTTAAGTGATTAATAAGATTCAACCGAACGTAATGGACTATAAAATTCAAGAATTGTATTTCAGCCCGTACCCCACCACAAACGTCAACTCAACGCTTCTGCACATCTCCAGGTCATTGGTTGGGCTAAACCTGATGACCTGTATCTACTACTCACCCATTGCGCCTTAAGTCGATATTACAACCTGTAAATTAGATACGTACTAGTTACATAAAGTCTTGTGAGCTCATTAGAGCTCTAAGTCTCTATAGTAAAATGTTAAATAAGGTATATTTAGGACCAGAATATGCAGGATAGTAACCATAGGGTCAATCACGACTATCTAGGGTAGCATCCCTAAAGCAGACAATGAACAAGCGTGTTTACGCTTCAGGAAATTAATGGAATGGATTAGGTGAATGTGTGTAGGACTAAGGGAGTGTACTATCAATTCGGCATTGTTGCTTAGATCTCTTTACCAGGGACGTAATAGACAAGTGACCTAATCAGGGACCCAACAAAGGTGTAGCAGATATAAGTTGATTGCACAATCAATGGACTAAGTTTTCAGAGCATTTTTCTAGTTCAGTAATACTTGAATTAACCCTCAGCACGTTGCATATTAAATTAACTTTTCAACGATGGAAATATTGTCCGTCAAATAGTATTTCGATTTGTTTAAAGTTCTATTTAAATATTAATTCCTACAAGTTTGTGAGGATGAAATGTAAACGTTTTTTGAGCAGTTTGTATATTTTCATACCCTAAAAAGTTTCATTTATGTGTTTTAAGTATGC
>JBAIZL010000007.1:60328915-60392118 GCA_036971475.1 Prosapia bicincta | reverse complement strand
AACTGAATTGGACCTTGAGATGATCAAAGAATTGGGCTATTGTTCAGGAATTGAGAACTATTCGAGATATCTTGACGGCCGTCTTCCGGGCACAAGGCCTTTCTGTCTGATCGACTATTTCCCTAAAGACTTTTTAATGGTTATTGATGAAAGCCACGTAACTGTTCCACAGGTTCACGCCATGTACGGAGGTGACCGAAGCAGAAAAGAAGCATTAGTGGAGTACGGCTTCAGACTTCCGGCTGCTATGGACAACAGACCTTTAAAATTTGAAGAATTTGAAGCTATTCAGAATCAGGTAATCTATGTATCAGCAACTCCTGCAGATTATGAACTTGAGAAAACCGGAGGAGCTTATATAGAGCAGATTATTCGTCCGACAGGACTTCTTGACCCTATTATTGAGGTAAGACCTACCATCAACCAGATTGATGATTTGATGGAGGAAATCCATAAAAGATCGGATGCTGATGAAAGAGTACTGGTAACGACTTTAACGAAGAAAATGGCTGAAGAACTTACGAAATACTTTACCAAATTCGGAATCAGAACAAGATATATTCACTCTGATGTTGAAACGCTGGAACGTATTCAGATCATGCAGGATCTTCGTCTGGGACTTTTTGACGTGCTTATTGGAGTCAACTTATTGCGAGAAGGATTGGATTTACCAGAAGTTTCATTAGTAGCTATTCTGGATGCTGATAAAGAAGGAATGCTGAGAAGCAGAAGATCAATGATTCAAACTGTGGGACGTGCTGCAAGGAATGTGAACGGAAAAGCAATCATGTATGCTGATAAAATCACAAAATCTATGCAGGCTACCCTGGATGAAACCGAATACCGCCGTGCTAAACAAATGCAGTACAATGACGATCACGGCCTGAAGCCAAAAGCATTAAATAAAAAGATTTCTGAAAACCTTGTCGGAAGAAGCAAAGACTTCCCGGATGAGAAATATACCCAAAAAGAAATTCTTCAGAAAGTTGCTGAAACAAAAGCAACCTATGCAAGTGAAGATATAGAGAAAATGATTACTCAGAAGCAGAAAGAAATGGAAGCGGCTGCGAAAAATCTTGATTTCATAAAAGCGGCCAAGCTGAGAGATGAAATTGCAGCTTTGAAAGCTTAATAAGACTGATTTATAATAAAGTTCCGGCGGCATCTTCGATGCCGCCGGAACTTTATACCAAGATTGGTTTATTTATTTTTTTACAATCCGTTTCTTACTGCTGCTCTGATGGGAGTCAAAAGATCCATCAGACCGTTTAATTTGATCTCATAAACTGTTGAAAGCTGCATTCCCAGTTTTCCCTTTGGCATTCCATTTTTGTTGAACCATTCCAGATAGCTGATCGGAAGATCAATCAGAACCGTTCCTTCATACTTACCAAACGGCATTTTCATAACACAGATTTCTTTTAATATTTCGGGATTCAGTCCTTCCACTTTTTATATAATTAAATTAATTTTTCTTCAAGATCATTTTGGCCGGGCAGTTCAAGGTCCGGAGGTGTCTCTTCATCCGAAAATTCATTTCTATACACCTGAACCAGAAGAAGGGTCAGTGAAATCAGAATAGGCCCGAAAATAAGCCCCATGAAGCCAAAAAGATTCATTCCCATGATAATCCCAAATACGGTATTCAAAGGATGAATGTTTTCCAGTTTCTTTAAAAGAGTAAAACGAAGAAGATTATCCGTAAGACCTACCACTACAAGACAGTAGATCGCTAAGCCGATACCTTGACCTGTATTTCCTTCAGCGATCATAAAGATACATACGGGAACATATACAATAGCCGTTCCTACCACAGGAATTACTGAAGCAGCAGCCGTCAGTGCGAAAAGAAGTATTGCTCCCGGAGCTCCAAAAATAAGGTATCCGATAAGCGCTACAATCCCCTGTCCTACTGCTACAACCGGAATCCCGATAGCATTGGCCATAATCAGTTTTCTCATTTTATCGCCTATCAAAGAAATATTTGATCTCTTCAATGGTGCAGAAGAAGTAAGAATCTTTTCAAAGAGTCTTGGCTTTTCCAGCATAAAATAGAGAATAAAATACATGGACATCACTACAGTAAGCGTATTGAATGTACCACTGACCGCTGACGTAGAAACTTTTCCTACATTATCTTTCAGTTTCGCCATATTTTCTTTGCTCAGAATATCAAATCCTGTTTTGGAAAATATGTAAGAATGTATTTTATCCAGGAAAACATTGAACTTGGCCATATAAGCCTGTGCATTTCCCAGTTTATCAATAATCAGATCGGCAATAAAGTAGATCGGAAGAATAAGAACAATAAGACTCGCAAACATTAATGCAAATGCAGCAAGTGAAGGTTTCCATTTTTTTTCTTCCTGCAGGTAAAAGTTATACTTTCTGCAGACTACATAAATGGTGATTGCCCCCAAAACAGAGGGAATAAACAATGCCAGATTAAAACAGATCAGCCCTGCCAGCACTATAATAATGGCCAGCAAAGACATCTGCTTTATCGCAACACTGCTTATTTGTTTGTCCTTATTCATCATGTATTTTATATTTTATTTACTGTACATTATTTGTCTTGGTTTTCCTAAGAAAGCACAATACGTAGAGTACATTACAATCATAATAAACGGAGCGGTTAAGATAACCCCAATTCCGCAAAGAATAACCCCTGCAATAGAGATCAGAAATCCTAAGAATCCGGTTAATAAGAAAACTCCATAGTTTTCTTTAGCAATATTGAAAGACTTCCCTAAAGCATCTGTAGCTGAAGCATTTTCAAATAACAGAATAGGATATCCTAATAATAGGAAAGGATATACAAAAATAATAGGCAGCACACACAATGCAAGAGCAACCGAAGAAATAATCCCAGATAGAAGACTGTAGATCAATATGTTTACAAAATTCTGACGGTATCCGATGAATAGATCAGAAAACTCAATAGGACTTTTGGTGTTATATTTATTCACCATGTAAATCAATCCTACATACAGAGGCGATAATAAAAGACCGAAAAGACTGGAAGCCCCCATATACAAAGGAAGTCCCGGAGCACTCCAATAATTGAAGTCACCTCCTGAAGATTTCATATCTTCTACAATAGAAGCAGAATCAAATCCGGTAAGCATCTGAATAACAGATCCTCCAACCAGATAAATAATCATTGCTACGATTCCGTAACCGAAAACACCTTTATACATTTCAAAGGCATGAGAAATAATCGACCCCGTATCTCTGTTAGGTACAGAGCCTTGCTGATCAAATTCGTTAAATTCAGACATAGTTTAAATATTTAATGATTTTACCAAAATTAGTTTTTTTTAGTAAAAAATCACATTAAACACGAATGAATTTTAACTTTTCTCTGAAAAAACCGTTTTATACAATGAATAAATCATCGCATTCCAAAAAGGAAAAGTGAAAAGCCCTCCTATCAAAAACAGAGCAAAACCTAAATACTTAAATAGAAAAGCAACGATTACACAAACCATTATTTCAACAAAATACATTTTAAGAGCTTTAAAGTTCAGAGAAATTGCTTCGAATATCCTTTTATCGGTAAAAAACATAAGTGGTGCAACAAACAGAGTCACAGCGACCCAAGCAACAGCCAATATTACGGTAGGAATTGTAAATCTGTAAATAAAGAACCAGAAAAGAAAATATCCTACATATTTAAAAAAGTTGAGTCCATTATACCCTGCAAACAGATCTCCGATGACAATATTTTCTTTAAGATCAATTTTCCTGAAAATCTGGAACATCCCGAGATTCAATGGATATAAAAATGCTGTAGTTCCCCAGATAGCCAGTGTAAACATCTGATAATTTTCGGTTGCTGTTATTGCTTCCATTTTTTTCAGATATGCTTT
Source organism: Prosapia bicincta (assembly GCA_036971475.1). Lineage (NCBI taxonomy): Eukaryota > Metazoa > Arthropoda > Insecta > Hemiptera > Cercopidae > Prosapia > Prosapia bicincta. Next base: position 60,388,246 of record JBAIZL010000007.1, on the reverse strand, counting down.
TGTTCCCTGCAAAAAAGCTTCCTCCAATTCTTTATTGTAAGAGAAAACGTCATATTTTGTTCCAAAAAGCATAACGGCGGTAAGCAATATTCCAAAAAAGATGATGGAAAACATCAACTGAAAAACCAGTGTTTTATTCCAATAAAAAAAAGCCTGCTTCAATATAAAATCTAGTCCCGGTTTCTGAGGATATTTGTTCTGCATCATAAAAAATTTATGCAAAAGTAAACATCAATAATTATTTTTGCAGAATGTTTTCAGTGAATCATCAAAAATTTATGGAAATGGACGAGCTTTCTCTTCAGAAGGTTCCCTATTTTTTCGTAATCGACTTTCTCTCGGAGAGTGTCGAAATATATCAGGAACATGAAATTGACAAATCAGGCTTAATAATTGATTTTCAAGAGTTTTCAAACACAAAAGAAATACAAGCGCTAGATAAAAAGGTAGTCTGGAAATCGTTTCCTGAAACATTGGAAAGCTTTAAAATTGGTTTTGATAAAGTTCAGAAAAATATTCGTTTGGGAAACTCTTATTTAGTAAACTATACTAGAAAAACGAAGATAGAGACAAATTTAACCTTAGAAGAAATTTTTTATCATTCAAATGCAAAGTATAAAGTTTTTTATAAAGATTTTTTTGTATTTTTTTCTCCTGAAACTTTTGTAAAGATCATTAACGGTAAAATTTTAACCTATCCCATGAAAGGCACCATTGATGCCTCTATTGAAAATGCTGCGGAAATACTGAAGAATGATAAAAAGGAAAAAGCAGAACATTACACTGTAGTAGATCTGCTTCGGAATGATCTGAGCATGGTAGCTGATGATGTAAAGGTGGACCAGTTCCAGCATATTGATTTCATCAAAACCCAACAAAAGGATCTGTATGCAATGAGTTCTGAGATTTCAGGAATGATAAAACCTGAATTTGATGGAAAAGTAGGAAGCATCATGCAGAAACTTCTTCCTGCAGGTTCTATTTTAGGAGCTCCAAAGCCTAAAACACTGGAAATAATTCTGGATGCAGAAGGGTATGAAAGAGGCTATTACACGGGCGTTTGCGGCTGGTTTGACGGCCAGAATGTTGACAGCTGTGTGATGATCCGTTTTATAGAGAAAGAAGGAAATCAACTTTATTTCAAAAGCGGAGGCGGTATAACGCACATGAGTAAGTTAGAAGACGAATATCAGGAAATGAAAAATAAAATCTATGTCCCAATTCATTGAAAGCATTAAAGTAGAAGATCAGGAGGTTTTTCTATTGGATCTACACCAGAAACGTGTCAATCAAACATTCTCCCATTTCGGGAAGGAAGACTCTATTGATCTGGCTAAGATCTACAAAAATCTACAGCATGATGAAGATGGTCTTTTCAAATTAAGAATTTCTTATGATCTCGACAAAAGAGTCAGAACACAGATGATTCCTTATGCTATTCCTGAAATTCAGGATTTCAAGCTGGTAGAAAACAACAGTTTTGATTATTCATTCAAGTTTGAAGACCGTAAAGAGTTGGATAAAATGAAAATGAAATCCAAAACAGAAGAGATTATCATTGTTAAAAATAATCATATCACCGATACCTCTTTTTCCAACCTTTTATTTTTAAAAGGGAAAGACTGGTTTACTCCCGCTACCTATCTGCTGAACGGAGTACAGAGACAGCATCTTTTAAAGCACAAAAAGATCAAAGAAACGGAGATTACTTTACAAAATATAAAGCAGTTCACCCATTTCCAGATCATTAATGCATTGAATGATTTTGATGATATGTTCATCTACCCTATCGACAGAATTATCAATCTGCCGGGGAATGAAGAGTATCTTGATCTTTAAGATTATTTCATAAACTCAAAGTATGACTTCAGCACATCTGCACTATTCTTCCCGTGAGTATTTACTTCCAGGATTTTTGGTTGTGCATCAGGTTTGAAGAAATTCTCCAGAACTCTGTCAAGCGTAATTTCATCCTCTACCTTTATGTAGGAGAACCCAAAGTGCTTGGCAAGAGATTCTGCATTCTTACGGTGTTTTGTGGCAATAAACTCGTCTAATGTATTCGGGTTGGCATTTCCAGGCCCCGGAATGATCTTAAAGATATTTCCTTCACCGTTATTGAAGATCATAATTCTTACAAACGGTGGAATATATTGATTCCAAAGTCCGTTGATGTCATAAAAGAAACTTAAATCTCCTGTAATCAGCAAAGTAGGATTTTCATTTTTAATAGCAAACCCCATGGCCGTAGAAGTAGATCCGTCAATACCGCTGGTTCCTCTGTTACAGTACATTTTTCTCTTTCCAAAATCAAACAGCTGTGCATATCTGATGCCGGAAGAATTACTGAAATGGATGTTATAATTTTCAGGAATCGTCTGTGAAGCCTTATTGAAGAAATAAAAATCTGAGAATTCAATCGTATTCAAAAACTGCTCGTGTTTAGCATCTTTTTTATCCCTTAAAACGTCCCAAAGATTAAAATAAGGTCTGGGCTCCAGATTGATAAATTTCAACAATTTTGAGAAGAAAACTTCAGGCTTAACTTCAATTTTTTCTGTCAATGAGAAATAAGTATCCGGCTGCCATATTTCATCCAGGTGCCAATGCTGTTTAGGACGAGCACTTCTCAGGAATTGTTTTACTTTTTTAGAAACAACGTTCTGCCCCACTGTGATCAACAGGTCAGGAGCATAGGTTTTGTAGTCTTCTTCTGTAAAATTAAATATATAACGGTCTATATGTTTAAAAAACTTCTCATGATGAAGGTTAGAATTGGCCTCACTTAAAACAATCACAGAATGGTTTTTCACCAATTGAGTCAATTGATTTTCCAGCTCAGGGCTGTAATCTCTGGTTCCTACCAACAGCATAATTCGTTGTGAAGTATGCCATTCTGCAATTAAATTTGAAGGAATTTCATACTCTTTGTGCTTGATTGTTTTTTCTACTGTAGGAAAAGTAGGAAGTTCTGATACAAGCTCATACAAAGGCTCCTCCAAAGGAATATTAATATGCACCGGTCCCTGCTTTTCAAAGCAAAGTTCAATAGCTTTTTTAATGGTATCGAAATTAATATCTTCTGCATGTTCTTTGCTGTCTTCCAAAAGCTGGAAATCACCATAGGAATGCTGATGAAAAACATCCTTCTGTCTTATCGTCTGACCATCGAACAGATCAACATAATCAGTTGGTCGGTCGGCAGTAAGTACCAAAAGTGGAATATTCTGATAAAAAGCTTCAGTAACAGCAGGATAATAGTTTACCACTGCAGATCCGCTGGTACAGGTAATTGCTACCGGTTTCTTTTCGCTTTTCGCCATTCCCATCGCCACAAAAGCAGCACTTCTTTCGTCTACAATACTGTAACAGTTAAAACTATCTACCTCCGAAAAATGAATGGCCAAAGGAGCATTTCTTGACCCCGGAGAAATCACGATATCAGCAATTCCGTACTGTTGAAGAAGATGTGCAAGTATTTGGATACTTCTCTTAGAAGAATATTTTTTCATACAGCAAATTTAACTTATAAATAATGATTTTAAAATCATTTAAATTAAAAAAAATGTAATTTTGCTGTTCGTAAATTTCTAAAAATGGATAAAATACCTAGTGTAGACCTGCGTGATTTCCTTTCGGACAACCCGGAACGCAAACAGAAATTTGTAAATGAAATCGGAAAAGCTTATGAAGAAATTGGTTTTGTAGCCTTAAAAGGCCACTTTCTTGATGACAACCTAGTGGATGATTTGTATGGAGAGGTAAAAAACTTTTTTGAACAGCCAGTGGAAACGAAACAGAAGTATGAGATTCCAGGAATTGGTGGCCAGAGAGGTTATGTAGGATTCGGTAAAGAAACGGCAAAAGGTTTCAAAAAAGGAGACTTAAAAGAATTTTGGCACTTTGGACAATATCTGTCTGATGATTCAAAATACAAAACTGAGTATCCGGACAATGTAATTGTTGATGAACTTCCAAAATTCAACGAAGTAGGTAAAGAGGCATTCCAGATGCTTGAGAAAACGGGACAGTATGTTCTAAGAGCTTTAGCATTGCACCTTGGCTTAAATGAATTTTATTTTGATGACAAAATCGCAGAAGGAAATTCTATTTTAAGACCTATTCACTATCCGCCAATTACTGAAGAACCGGATGATGCGGTAAGAGCTGCAGCTCATGGAGATATCAACCTTATTACTCTTTTAATGGGAGCACAAGGGAAAGGTCTTCAGGTTCAGAATCACAACGGGGAATGGATTGATGCCATTGCAGAACCCGATGAATTGATGATCAATGTTGGAGATATGCTTTCAAGACATACCAACAACAAATTGAAATCTACTATCCACAGAGTGGTAAACCCACCACGAGAGTTGTGGAGTACTTCAAGATATTCAATTCCTTTCTTTATGCATCCTGTAAGTGCAATGTCTTTAAATGCACTTGAAAATTGTGTAGACGAAAACAATCCTAAACTATACGAAGACACAACTGCCGGAGAATTCCTGCATGAAAGATTGATCGAACTGGGATTGATTAAAAAATAAAAAGAAACGGCTGCCTGTAATTCAAGGCAGCCGTTTTTAAATATATAATATTTTGGTTAGAAACATGAAACACGCGTACATATCATTGTACAGCCATTGAATCTGTAACAGCCTGTACCTTGACTATTAAGCTCTGCGCAAAGATCATCAGGGGAATCCCTCAAATCATAACACTTATCAATTCCTCCTGAAATAGTTTTCAATTCTTTTCTCTCAATTTTTTTTAAATTTTTCATAGTTATTGTTTTAATTTTTCCTACTCTGTAAGCTTTTCGGATAACGCCTGACTAAAATAGTAATATTCGCTGAATAAAAACAATAATTTTCTACTACAGATTATTAAGAGATATCAGAGGAGCTAATTGATGTTTAATTTATTTGTTACTATCCTGTTATACAATAAAATTCAGGGCATGGTGCAGGTTGAGTAAAAGTTCCCCACGGACAGATACAGGTATAAGAATCACCGCCACCGCCTGGATTTCCTCCACCTCCCGGATTTCCTCCGTAAGGTACACATTTTCCACCTGAACAGATCTCTCCTGCAGAGCACCCTCCTTCTCCTGGTCCTCCACCTTCAAAACAATATGCCGGAAAGTCTATTCCAGCAACAATACTTTTCTTGTCTTCTCTTGAAAGTTTTTTTAGATTTTTCATAGTTTTTGATTTTTAGTATTTCCTACTCTAAAAGCTTTTCGGATAACGCTTGCTTAAAAATAATATTTATTTAACTAATAATCAAATATTTAAATGAAATTGAGTTTCTAACAGATTCAAGAAACTAAAATTTTATTAAACTTTAGTTTTTTATATACCATATCTTGTTTAATTAAAAATATTTTAACTATTTTTACTTTACATACAAATTTTTAATTAAAACAATATGAAAAATTTAAAAAAACTACAAAAAAGCCAATTAAAAAACATTTCCGGAGGTGCTACTCTTCCTGAAGCAGATTTCTGCATGTATTATTGCAGCGGAGTAATTGTTTGTGCTACGTGCAGTGATGATTTTAAATGCCCGGACACAAACAGTGATATGTAAGATTGAAAATCAAAATGTCATAAAATGGGAACCGTTTCTTTGTTGAAACGGTTTTCTTATTTCTGTATTCCTACAATAGGGTAGATTTTAGCTCCTTTTATGGTATTTTCCACACATAGAGTATTTTTATAAAAAGAGATTGTTTATGAGCTTAAAAATAGTGTCTGATAATTATAAGTAATAATTGGTATTAAGTTAGAGAATTCATCAGTATTAATAAAGAAGAGCATTCTCCCGCTATCCATTCATATCCCTCGCGCCAGGGCTTTCCTGCGCTTAAACCCAACAGCTCTCCCACACAAGCTGCGGGGTAACCATTACTATCGGGGCTAGGGAAGACGAATGATGAATTATAAATTATAAATGATGAATGATGAATTGTGGTGTGAATCTAGTCTAAGATTACATTCTAAGATCTAGTATCCCCAATTATGTCATTCCGCAGGAATCCAGCCACATTTGTTAGAGCCTTAAGGATTCAAAGGAATATCAATTACAGAGGTTTTCAAAACTTAAGTGATAATAACTCTTAAACATATTTGATGATAGAATTGAATATGCATTGTTTAGACTCCTACGGAGTGACAAGGGAGTGTGTACTGTCAATGATAAGTGATAAGCAATAAATGATAAATGATCTCATATAATGATGACAATAGAACAATCAATCATTACTCATTACTTATGTTTTATTTTGGCTTGTGTATAAAGCAAAAAAAATCCTTTATCATAAGATAAAGGATTTTTAAAAATAAAATAAAAACTGGCGGCGGCCTACTCTCCCGCTTTCGCAGTACCATCGGCGCTGGTGGGCTTAACTTCTGTGTTCGGAATGGGAACAGGTGAGCCCCACCGCTAAAACCACCCTAAAGAAGGTATATAAGATATCAGAGGATAGATTTCAGATTTCAGACTTGAAGGTCTGGTATCTGATGTCTTATATCTGACATCTGTTTTAAGCGATAAAAACTTTCACAAAGACAAAACCTTCACTGCGCATAAAGTACTTGTCGTATTTATTAATTAATAATTTGATATAGCAACCAAAGGCTATAAATCTACGGGTAATTAGTACTACTCGGCTATGACATTACTGTCTTTACACCTGTAGCCTATCAACGTCGTCATCTCCAACGACCCTTAAAAGATGTCTCATCTTGAGGCGAGTTTCGCACTTATATGCTTTCAGTGCTTATCTCTTCCAAACGTAGCTACTCAGCGGTGCACCTGGCGGTACAACTGATACACCAGAGGTTTGTTCAATTCGGTCCTCTCGTACTAGAATCAAGCCCTCTCAAACATCTAACGCCCGCAATAGATAGAGACCGAACTGTCTCACGACGTTCTGAACCCAGCTCGCGTGCCACTTTAATGGGCGAACAGCCCAACCCTTGGGACCTTCTCCAGCCCCAGGATGTGACGAGCCGACATCGAGGTGCCGAACCTCCCCGTCGATGTGAGCTCTTGGGGGAGACTAGCCTGTTATCCCCGGAGTACCTTTTATCCTATGAGCGATGGCCCTTCCATACGGAACCACCGGATCACTATGTCCTGCTTTCGCACCTGATCGACTTGTAGGTCTCACAGTCAAGCACCCTTATGCCATTACACTCTACGCACGGTTACCAAGCGTGCTGAGGGTACCTTTGAAAGCCTCCGTTACTCTTTTGGAGGCGACCACCCCAGTCAAACTACCCACCACGCAATGTCCTTCTAAAAGAAGTTAGGCTCCAAGTAAGTAAAGGGTGGTATTTCAACGTTGGCTCCACCTACACTAGCGTGCAAGCTTCAAAGCCTCCCACCTATCCTACACATTACTTACTCAAAGTCAATACGAAGTTATAGTAAAGGTTCACAGGGTCTTTTCGTCCCATTGCGGGTAATCGGCATCTTCACCGATACTACAATTTCACCGAGCTCGTGGCTGAGACAGTGCCCAGATCGTTACACCATTCGTGCAGGTCGGAACTTACCCGACAAGGAATTTCGCTACCTTAGGACCGTTATAGTTACGGCCGCCGTTTACTGGGGCTTCAGTTAATGCCTTCGGTTTAACCCTAAGCACCTTCCTTAACCTTCCAGCACCGGGCAGGTGTCAGACCCTATACAGCATCTTTCGATTTAGCAGAGTCCTGTGTTTTTGATAAACAGTCGCCTGGGCCTCTTCACTGCGGCCACCATTGCTGATGGCGTCTCTTCTTCCGAAGTTACGAGACTATTTTGCCTAGTTCCTTAGCCACGACTCACTCGAGCACCTTAGGATTCTCTCCTCGACCACCTGTGTCGGTTTTGGTACGGGTTGCTTCACTTCGGCTTTTCTTGGATCAGATTACACTACAGCAGCTTCGCCCGAAGGCTAGGCCTTGACTATTCCGTCAGTCTTTAGCAGCTACATCCAACCGTCCCCTTTTTAGTGTGAGCAAGTATGGGAATATTAACCCATTGTCCATCCACTACCCCTTTCGGGTTCGCGTTAGGTCCCGACTAACCCTCAGCTGATTAGCATGGCTGAGGAAGCCTTGGTCTTTCGGTGAGCAGGTTTCTCGCCTGCTTTATCGTTACTTATGCCTACATTTTCTTTTCTATCCGCTCCACAATACCTCACGATACTGCTTCGGCGCAAATAGAATGCTCTCCTACCAGATGTATTATAAATACAAATCCATAGCTTCGGTAATATGTTTATGCCCGATTATTATCCATGCCGGACCGCTCGACTAGTGAGCTGTTACGCACTCTTTAAATGAATGGCTGCTTCCAAGCCAACATCCTAGCTGTCAATGCAGTCCAACCGCGTTGCTTCAACTTAACATATATTTTGGGACCTTAGCTGTTGGTCTGGGTTCTTTCCCTCTCGGACATGGACCTTAGCACCCATGCCCTCACTGCCGTAGAACATTTATTAGCATTCGGAGTTTGTCAGGAATTGGTAGGCGATGAAACCCCCGCATCCAATCAGTAGCTCTACCTCTAATAAACTTATATACGACGCTGCACCTAAATGCATTTCGGAGAGTACGAGCTATCTCCCAGTTTGATTGGCCTTTCACCCCTACCCACAGGTCATCCGAAGACTTTTCAACGTCAACCGGTTCGGTCCTCCACTCTGTGTTACCAGAGCTTCAACCTGCCCATGGGTAGATCACAAGGTTTCGCGTCTAATCCTACTAACTATGCGCCCTATTCAGACTCGCTTTCGCTCCGGCTCCGGTACTTAATACCTTAACCTCGCTAGTAAAATTAACTCGTAGGCTCATTATGCAAAAGGCACGCCGTCACAGCATTACGCTGCTCCGACCGCTTGTAGGCGTACGGTTTCAGGTTCTATTTCACCCTTCTATTCGAAGTGCTTTTCACCTTTCCTTCACAGTACTTGTTCACTATCGGTCTTTCAGGAGTATTTAGCCTTGGAGGATGGTCCCCCCATATTCAGACAGGATTTCACGTGTCCCGCCCTACTCATTTATCACTCAAATATGCCTTTCATATACGGGGCTATCACCCTCTACGGCCGTTCTTTCCAGAACATTCTATTAAACATATATCAGCTTTTGGGCTAATCCGCTTTCGCTCGCCACTACTTACGGAATCTCTTCGATTTCTTTTCCTCCGGGTACTTAGATGTTTCAGTTCTCCGGGTTTGCTCCTCTTGCGAGGTAATACATCTTCAATGTATTGGGTTGCCCCATTCGGACATCTGCGGATCAATTCGTGTGTGCCAATCCCCGCAGCTTTTCGCAGCTTACCACGTCCTTCTTCGCCTCTGAAAGCCTAGGCATCCGCCATACGCCCTTAACGATTTCTTTCCTATTGGTTACTCAAGCGCTTTATGCGCTCGGTTTTCTCTTTGTGATGTCTTTACCGTTAATGTCAATGATCTTAATTTCTTTCTTTCAGTTTGATGAACAGATGTTGTTTTTGGCTCCATCCGTAACTTTTAAATCAAACTTCCAAAACTGTGGAGAATAAGGGAGTCGAACCCTTGACCTCCTGCGTGCAAGGCAGGCGCTCTAGCCAGCTGAGCTAATTCCCCCTCTAGTAGACTTCAGATTTTAGATATCAGATTACAGACTTTATTGTCTGACATCTGATCTCTTATATCTTCCCGTCTTTTTAATTAGTAGTCTCGGGCAGGCTCGAACTGCCGACCTCTACATTATCAGTGTAGCGCTCTAACCAGCTGAGCTACGAGACTTCATTATTAATTTTAAATTTTAAATTGAAAATTTTAAATGATTATTTAAATCTAAAATCTATAATTTATAATCTAAAATCTCTCTATCCCTTTACTAATTTCTAGTGGGTTTTGTATTTTTTAATATAACCAACCAAACAAAAAACTAAAGCTTTACTTTGAAGTAAGTACTTGGACACATTGTGTCCTTATTTTTTATCGTCCTAAGACGCTCTAAAATGAGATGTTCCAGCCGCACCTTCCGGTACGGCTACCTTGTTACGACTTAGCCCTAGTTACCTGTTTTACCCTAGGCAGCTCCTGTTACGGTCACCGACTTCAGGTACCCCAGACTTCCATGGCTTGACGGGCGGTGTGTACAAGGCCCGGGAACGTATTCACCGCGCCATGGCTGATGCGCGATTACTAGCGATTCCAGCTTCATAGAGTCGAGTTGCAGACTCCAATCCGAACTGAGACCGGCTTTCGAGATTTGCATCACATCGCTGTGTAGCTGCCCTCTGTACCGGCCATTGTATTACGTGTGTGGCCCAAGGCGTAAGGGCCGTGATGATTTGACGTCATCCCCACCTTCCTCTCTACTTGCGTAGGCAGTCTCACTAGAGTCCCCAACTTAATGATGGCAACTAGTGACAGGGGTTGCGCTCGTTGCAGGACTTAACCTAACACCTCACGGCACGAGCTGACGACAACCATGCAGCACCTTGAAAAATGTCCGAAGAAAAGTCTATTTCTAAACCTGTCATTTCCCATTTAAGCCTTGGTAAGGTTCCTCGCGTATCATCGAATTAAACCACATAATCCACCGCTTGTGCGGGCCCCCGTCAATTCCTTTGAGTTTCATTCTTGCGAACGTACTCCCCAGGTGGCTAACTTATCACTTTCGCTTAGTCTCTGAATCCGAAAACCCAAAAACGAGTTAGCATCGTTTACGGCGTGGACTACCAGGGTATCTAATCCTGTTCGCTCCCCACGCTTTCGTCCATCAGCGTCAGTTGTTGCTTAGTAACCTGCCTTCGCAATTGGTGTTCTAAGTAATATCTATGCATTTCACCGCTACACTACTTATTCCAGCTACTTCAATAACACTCAAGACCTGCAGTATCAATGGCAGTTTCACAGTTAAGCTGTGAGATTTCACCACTGACTTACAGATCCGCCTACGGACCCTTTAAACCCAATAAATCCGGATAACGCTTGCACCCTCCGTATTACCGCGGCTGCTGGCACGGAGTTAGCCGGTGCTTATTCGTATAGTACCTTCAGCTACTCTCACGAGAGTAGGTTTATCCCTATACAAAAGAAGTTTACAACCCATAGGGCCGTCGTCCTTCACGCGGGATGGCTGGATCAGGCTCTCACCCATTGTCCAATATTCCTCACTGCTGCCTCCCGTAGGAGTCTGGTCCGTGTCTCAGTACCAGTGTGGGGGATCACCCTCTCAGGCCCCCTAAAGATCGTAGACTTGGTGAGCCGTTACCTCACCAACTATCTAATCTTGCGCGTGCCCATCTCTATCCACCGGAGTTTTCAATATCCATCGATGCCGACAAATATATTATGGGGTATTAATCTTCCTTTCGAAAGGCTATCCCCCAGATAAAGGCAGGTTGCACACGTGTTCCGCACCCGTACGCCGCTCTCAAGATCCCGAAAGATCTCTACCGCTCGGCTTGCATGTGTTAGGCCTCCCGCTAGCGTTCATCCTGAGCCAGGATCAAACTCTCCATTGTATGTTTGTCTGACTCACTCAAAGTTTTTTAACGCTTTAGTTTTTCCTTACTTGGTTGTTATATTGTATGTCAATGATCTTTATATCTTTCGCTTTTTAACGAAGCAATCTTCTCTGTCAGTGTCGCTCCGTATTTGCGAGTGCAAAAGTAAAACTTTATTTCTTAATGACCAAATGTTTTGAAAGAAAATTTTAAAGTTTTTTAAGTAACCTTAATCCCTTTCTTAACCTCAATCACCCTACTCCTGCGCTCCCTTTATTTGGGACTGCAAAGATACAAACTCTTTTTTAACCCGCAACTTTTTTTAATAAAAGTTTTGAAGTTTTTTTCGCCTGTCTCTTCTTGAAGTATCTTAATGTCTTAGCTTATCTAAAAGCTCTTCTGCGCTACTGATATACTCTCGTTTTCAGTGGGGCAAAGATAACAACTTATTGCAACGCAAAACAACTTTATTTAACATAAATTTTACCTTTCCGTAATATTTAACCCTAAACTACTGGAAGGCAGGAGGAAAAATTTTAAACATTTGTTTGGAAGAAGGAAGGGAAGTTGGAGCGTTGGAGGGTTTGAGCGTTGGAGAGGGTTTTAAGGGTACGGGATGCGGGGATTGGGTGTGGAATGATCAAAATAAGGTATATATAATTATATAGAATAGCTTTTAAAAGTTTTGGCTGCGGTATAGTCTTTATAATCATTATTATTCTATATCCCGGATAGTATTGTCACTCCGTAGGAGTCTGGACAAAACTCTTCCGTAAAATTAAAATAGCTGAAATATAATTCATCTTAATTAAAATGCTTCGACTCAGCTCAGCGTGACACTGCTAATACTAACTGCTAAAAAAAATCTTAAACATATCCTGCCAGCTTACTTCCTTTAAAAGTTCCCGTAAAGAAGTTTGGATTCCTGCGGAATGACACAATGGAGATGTATACTCATTAAACACCTTCCATAGAAATCAGGAATATGAAAATTCAACACCTATGTTCCTTTTCTGCATAGAAAACCGAAACTCGAAACCCAATACCGAAACTCATCATTCATCATTCATCATTCATAACTTATAATTTATAATTTATTTACTCTCCCCTAGCCCTGATAGAAATGGTTACCCCGCAGCTTGGGTTGGTGAGCAGATGGGTTTGCGCGTGGGAAAGCACTGCGCGAGGAGTAAAAATGGATAGCAGGATGAAGCTCCTGAAAAAAAATTGTACTATAATATATATATGATAAGTATTGAAAATAACCAGAAGTGGAAAATTTATTAATGACAACAATGTTGAATACGGCTACTCTTTATACTATAATAGATAGAATTAATCCGGCTGTAATGATCAATCAAATAGTCTTAATTGTTGATCGCGGTTTCCGGTAAAATTAGCAGTTGAAAGCTTTGGAAATTCTTTACCGTCAAAAAACTTCTTTCTGCCGATCTTAAAAGTAGTGTGAATCATTTCAGCAATATTGCCTTCTCCCTTCTGTCTTTCGAAATATCTTTTATCTCCAAGCTTTCCGCCCCGCATGGATCTGATAAGGTTTAAAACTTTTTGTGCTCTGTCCGGAAAATGACTTTCTATCCAATTCACAAAAACAGGTTCAACAGTATCATTTAATCTCACAAGAGTATATCCGAATCCTAAAGCTCCTGCATCGGAAATGGCTTTTAATATATTCAGCGGTTCATCACTATTGAGTCCGGGAATAATGGGAGCAACCATTACGTGTACTGGAATGTTATTTTCGGAAAGAATTTCTACGGCTTTTAATTTATTTTTTGCAGAACTCGTCCTGGGCTCCATCTTCCGTCTCAGTTCTTCGTTGATAGTGGGAATACTTAAAGAAACAGATACCAGATTTTGCTCTGCCATGGGCTTTAAGATATCAAGATCTCTCAAAACCATTGCATTTTTTGTCAGAATATTGACAGGATGTCTGTAATCCAGACATACCTGCAGTAGTTTTCGGGTGATTTCAAATTGTCTTTCTGCAGGCTGATAGCAGTCTGTATTTCCGGATAGCAGAATTGGAGCTGCTTTATACCCTCTTTTTTGAAAAAACTTCTCCAGTAATTCAGGGGCGTTTTTCTTTACCATGATCTTTCTTTCAAAATCGATCCCGGCGCTGTACCCCCAATATTCGTGGGTAGGTCTTGCAAAACAGTAAGAACAGCCATGTTCACATCCCTGATAAGGATTCATAGAATATTCCATCGGAAGATCCTCACTTTTCACCTGATTAACAATGGTTTTGGGAAAAACCTCGGTAAAAGACGTTTTTACTGTTTCAAGATCTTCATCATCAGGTTCATAGGTATACCTGTCGAAACGATTGATAACGTTCCGCTGAGCTCCCTGACCTTTTATGAAATTTTCGTTTTGCATTCCTGTGTAAAATTAGAATGGAATTTGCATAAAATAATGAGTTTTAACATTAAAGTTTTCCACAAAAAAATCCAACACTTTCAAAAGCGTTGGATTTTAACATAATTAAATATATTTTTTTACTACTTCAGTGCGTAAAATTCCACTCCGTGAGTTTCATCATCCTGATTCTTTTCATCAAAGTGTCTGTGATAGTCCGAATAGGAATCACTATATTTTTTATCTTTTTTAGTCAATATTTTTTTTATGCTTATTAAACTTAATACTGCCAAAAGACCAACTCCTCCTGCCAGTAAAACTCCAACTTCTTTTTTCATATTTTCTTTGATTTAATATTGTTAGCATTGCAAAAAGCATACCTATTTTATTTTTTCAAATTATAAATTTTGTTAACATTGAACTTTATTATTAGGGAAATTACAATCTGATATTTTTATTATATTTAAAAATTGCAATGGTTTAATTATTGTACTTAACAAGAAAAATAACATTATGGAAAATCCAGAAAACATTGACAGGATGACAACCTTAAGCCAAGTCATGAAAACGCTTTCTGAAAGAGGAATACAGCGAGAATTCAGGATGAATGAGAAATGTGAAATGAAGTTTGAAAATTCTGAAAAAGTTTATCAGCCTGCGGAATTGGTGATCTTAAAAACATACCGTTTTGAAGGAGACAGCAATCCTGATGACAATGCAGTGCTTTATGTAGTAAAAGATAATGCCGGAAACCGTGGAATGATCATAGACTCTTACGGAGCAGACAGCAATTATCCAGGCGAAGAGTTTGATAAGTTTCTAAGAGATATTCCTATATTGGAAAGTGACGAGTTCAATTTTTAAACTGAACCATTTTATATTAATTCTTTAAACCATTAAGGTTGTTGCAATAAAAAGATCGTTGGTTTTTAATCATCAATCATTCTGCTTTAATGGTTTAAAGAATTATTCTTCTGAATTTTCTTTTTTCTTGAATATATTGTTCAGAAAACCTTTCTTTTCCTTTTTTTCTGCTTCCGGTTTGGAGGCTTCTTTTTTATTTTTAATCTCCTGTTTTATTTCTTTTACAGATTGTTTCATTTCTTTCACAGAAGTGACTGCTTCTTTTACTTTCTTTTCTGTCCTTTCTACGTTTTTACCAATGAGCGTTTTCTTCAATCCTTGCTCAATTCCTTTCCAGAAGAGATTAAAGAACGATTTTGTAGGATCACGCTCTACATTTTCTACGGTAACAGCTTCGGGAAAACTTCCTGAATCTGATTTCAGAAAAACATTGGCAACAGCTGTGAGAAACCCTTTTTTCTCATGATTATTCTTATTGAGTACTGCAATTTTCAGATCTTTATGTTTAAGATTAAAGGTTCCGTGTAATCCGGTAGGGTTTCCTTTAAAATTAAAAAGCATTTCCTGAATAGTTCCTGCAGTTGCCGTTACATGAAGGTAAGGCCTGATAAACGGGTTGATGCCACTGGCGGGAAGGCCGGTAGTTTTCCCTGCAATTGTAAAATTATCATTGTTATCGGCAACATCGAAGTTCCAGTTTACGGAAAGCGGCGAGAGATTCATGAATGAACAATTGATTTTGATGTCTACTTTTGTGGGTTTTCCTTTTATTTTAGCAGAATTCAGGTTTCTGACATTCATATTAAAGTTACTGAATATCAGTTTTCCGGGTCCCATACTTTCCGGAGTATCTTCTTCATAGACTAATACTGAGTTTTTCAGATCAAGAGTATTGATCGTCATCGGAATTTTAATAGAACGCAGCATTTTGGAATACAATGCTTTTATTTTTGGATCGTCTTTCGGAATTTTGCTTCTGAAAATATTGGCATTTGCTGACTGGATTGTGACATGGGAAGCATTCACCATTTTATGATGAGAAAATAAATCCCACGTTCCTTCTGCCGATATTTGCCCGGCTTTGATATCATATAGATCTCTCTCAACAGGAATCATTCTGATAAACTGAGCCCTCGAAACAAGTGGTTTCATGGCAAAATTATTGATCTGAACTTTATTTTTATTAAGTTTCAGAAGCCCTAAGCTCATATTATAGAACTGTGTTTTATATGCAAAGTTCCGGGTGGTGAGATAATAATCTTTAACTTTAAATGATAATCCTGACTGATTTGGCTTGGGTGCTAATTCTATAGTGTTAAGTGTGGCATTCAAATCATGAAAAACCAAGGGTTCTTTCCCATTATCATAAGTAATATTTGAATTTTTCAAAGACATTTTACCTACAACAACAGATTGTATGATTCCAGGGCCCGAAGTTTTATTTTGCTTCTTCTCCCCTGTTTTAATTGTTCCATTTACATTGTCTACAAGGATATCTTTGAGATCAAGATTCACTTTTTTATTAAGAAATTCTAATTTATTAATATTAAAAGCAATGTGATCTGTCTTTAAAACTGCGGCCGTTTTTTCTGCTGATGGAGTTCCGGATGTCAGCAGAACATCCATGATTTCTCCGCTTTTAGGACTTAATGCAAAACTTCTTATAGAGACATTCTGATGATTGGAATATTGGATATCTTTTCCGGCAAGCAGGAAATCTTTATACCCGATAGGAATTACCTGTTGTGAACTTTCTTTATTAAACATCAGCTGATTGATGTTCAGATTAAGGTTTCCTACAGACAAGAACTTATTTCCATCCGGTTTATTGATCTGAACTACGGCATTATTCAGTTTTATATTTTTTAAATCAACTTCAAAATTTGAATTTTTATTACTTTTTGTCGCTTTTACCCCTGTATTATACACTGTAAAAGCAGGATTTTTAAAGTCAGCATTGGCAAGTGATACTTTATTTTTAGTCAATACGACATCTTTGAATTCCATTTTTGGAACACTAAATTCAAATAATTGAGGCTTTTTAGGATAAAACTTTTTAAACTGGGCAAAAGAAAGAAGCGGAGTCAGTCTGAAATTTTCAACTGACATCTGCCCATCACGTGTATTAATCTTATGGATGGTAATAGCATAGGTTTCATCGGGACGGAAAAAGAACTTCTCTCCTTTAATGCTGTATCTGTCAAAAACTATTGGAAGCTTATTTTCAACAGACTCTTCTGTCATCTGTAAATTTTCCACAAACAGATCCAGTTGCTGTACAGATAAAAATTTCTGTTTGGTGTGTTTGAAAAAGGCAATCTTTCCGTCATTGATCCTGATATTTTCAAATAAAAACGGATTTCTCTTCTTTCCGGTTTTACGATCAACAGGTTCTGCGAGAATGACATTTAAATTAGGTTTTGCCAGCAAAAGATCCGAGGAGCTTATTCTTTTATTAAAAATAGCATCATAAATTCCTAAACGGCTTATTTTCAAGGTATCAATAGTTCCCTGCAATCCTATAACATCTGTATTTTGCGGATCTTTACTGTTAACGGAAATTCCGGAAGCGAAGATATTTCCGGTTCCTAAATCCACGTCCAGAGTTTTATAAGAGACTTTATAGTCAGTATTCTTTTTTATATATTCCGGAAGCTGGGTTTTAAGCCATATATTCAGTCCGAAATTCGCAGCAATAAGAATTCCTGCTAAGATTCCGAAACTTATCAATAGTCTTTTAACCCATTTTTTCATATTTTGTGATTTGGTTTTATTTTACATCGATCAATTTTTTATTTCAAGATCGATTACATATCCTTCGTGTCCTCTTACATTGATGAAATTTCCTCCTTCAAATCCCAGATACTGTCCTTTAATACCGGAAAGTATTCCCATAAATTCAGGTTTTTTATCTAATGTAAATGAAGTTACCTTTTCCGGTTTCTCAAAAGGGTAATCGAACATCCATAATTCTTCTCCATCTCTATAGAATTTCTGAAAATCTTCAGGAAAATATTCTCTGATTTTTTGTCTGAAGTCTGCCAGGTCTATTTCTCCTTCAAAATCGTCCTGCAACATTTTTCTCCAATTGGTTTTATCTGCCAAATGTTCTTTCAGAGCTACTTCTATCATTCCTGCTTCATAACGGTTTTCCGTTCTTGCTATGGGTAATGCAAAAGTCGCACCCTGATCAATCCATCGTGTTGGAATCTGAGTATTTCTCGTTACTCCTACTTTTACATCTCCTGTATAAGCCAGATATACTGTGTGCGGCTGAAGCTGAATTTGTTTTTCAATCTCAAGATCCCGTTCTGCAACTCCTAAATGTGCTGTAGAAAGCTCCGGACGGATAATGGTATCACTTGCATAAGGACTTTCAAAAAAGCAGTTTTTGCAGAATCCCATTCTGTAAATCGGTTTATTTTCCCCGCAGTTTACACATTGGAATCCGGTGTGCCTGATGCTTAATTCCTTTCCAATCAGCTCATTCATATGGATCAGATCTCCAGAAAGATTGAGATAGTATTGGATTGGTTTTGCATCGTAGCTTGTCATCTTTAAAATTTGCCCTTGAAACTGCATATTATATTTGTATTACTTTTTTAAGTAAATTTAATGATTATATTTTTCAAAAAGTAAAATTTATATTTTTGTACTCATAAAAAATACAAATGGTTTATCTTGTAACAGGCGGTAGTGGGTTCATCGGATCTCATTTAATTGAACGATTATTAAGAAATGGACATTCTGTCATAAACATTGACAATTTTGATGATTTCTATAATTATCAGGTAAAAATTAAAAATACTTTAGAGTCAATTGGCAAAATTTCGGATTTTGAATATTCAGACAAAGAGACTGACATCCGCCAATTGATTTCACTTACTCATTCTGACCAATATTCCCTCTATTGGCAGGATATCCGGGACCAGAAAGGTCTTGAAAACATCTTTAGAAATCACCCTATCGACATGGTGATCCATCTGGCTGCACTTGCCGGTGTACGCCCATCCATTGAACGTCCTTTAGAATATGAAGAAGTCAATGTAAGAGGTACTATGAATCTTTGGGAGCTCTGTAAGGATTTTAATATTAAAAAATTTATTTGTGCTTCCTCATCAAGTGTTTACGGAAACAATGAAAAAGTCCCTTTTGCAGAAACAGATAATGTGGACAATCCGATATCACCCTATGCAGCCACTAAAAAAAGCGGTGAAATAATAGGACATGTTTACCACAATCTATACCATATAGATATGATACAGCTTAGGTTCTTCACGGTATATGGGCCAAGGCAAAGGCCAGACCTCGCCATACATAAGTTTGTAAAGCTTATTTCAGAGGATCAGGAAATTCCTTTTTATGGTGATGGCAATACTGCCAGAGACTATACTTATATAGATGACATTATTGACGGGATTACCAAGTCTGTCTTTTATCTGGAAAATAATTCCGGGATTTATGAGATTCTGAATCTCGGAGAGAATCAGGTAGTCACTTTATCAGAAATGGTTTCCACTATAGAAATGGCATTGGGAAAATCTGCCATTAAAAAAATTCTGCCAATGCAGCCGGGAGATGTCACAAAAACCAATGCTGATATTACAAAAGCAAAGGATTTAATAGGCTATAAACCGGCCACAGACTTCCAAAATGGCATAAAAAAATTTGTGGAATGGTTTTTGAGAAAACGACATTAAGTAAATTGCTGACACAGCTGCCATTCAGTTTGTGACAGCCATGTATAAGAAAAAATTATAAAAAGAATTGAAAATCAAGTATAAAAAAGTTTATTATACAACCTATTTTTATACTTTTGCAAAAAATTAGAAAATTATGTACTGGACATTAGAATTAGCTTCATATTTAAGTGACGCACCTTGGCCAATGACAAAAGCAGAGCTTATTGACTACGCAATCAGAACTGGTGCACCTATGGAGGTAGTAGAAAACCTTCAGGCAATCGAAGACGAAGGAGAAATTTATGAATCTATCGAAGAAGTATGGAGTGACTATCCTACTGACGAGGATTTCCTTTGGAACGAGGACGAATATTAATAAAGCGATAAGCTTTAGGCTGCGTGCTTAGAGCTTTTTTGCCCTTTTTTATATATTAATTTCACACGATAAGCGTGTCATTTAAAACGCTTAAAGCATCTTGCATTAAGCATAAAGCAAAAAATTTATGAGTTTTTTAAACAAAGTTCTTAAAGGGTTTTTGGGAGACAAAAAAGCGCAGGACCTAAAAGAAGTAAAAAAAGTTGTAACAAAAATCAAGGCTGTAGAACCTAACATCCAACAATTGACGGATGATGGGTTGAGACAAAAAACGGCTGAGTTTAAAGAGAATATAAAATCTGCAACCAGCAAGATCACAGCTCAAATAGAACAGATAAAAGAGCAGATAAAAAATTCAACCAATGTTGACGAAAAAGAAGCTCTTTTTTCAAAAATTGAGTCTCTAAAGAAAGAATCATACGAAATTGAAGAGAAGGTTCTTGTTCAGGTTCTTCCTGAAGCTTTTGCATTGATAAAAGAAACAGCAAGAAGATGGGCACAAAATGGAGAGATCCGTGTAACAGCAAGTGACTGGGACAGAGAACTGGCTGAAGCAGGAAAAGATTTCGTTAGCATTCAGGGAGACACAGCTGTTTGGAAAAACTCATGGGATGCTGCCGGAACTCCAGTAGTTTGGGATATGGTCCACTATGATGTTCAGTTTATCGGAGGGGTTATTCTTCACAGCGGTAAAATTGCCGAGATGGCAACCGGTGAAGGTAAAACTTTGGTAGGAACATTACCTATTTACTTAAATTCACTCCCGGAAAGAGGAGTACACGTTGTAACCGTGAACGACTATCTTGCAAAAAGAGACTCGGCATGGATGGGCCCTCTTTACCAGTTCCACGGAATGTCTATCGATTGTATCGATAACCACCAGCCGAACTCAGACGGAAGAAGAAAAGCATACAACTCAGATATCACTTACGGAACCAACAATGAATTCGGGTTCGATTATCTGAGAGATAACATGGTGACTTCACCTTCAGAACTGGTACAAAGAGAACTTAACTTTGCGATCGTGGATGAAGTTGACTCTGTATTGGTAGATGATGCAAGAACACCTTTGATCATTTCCGGTCCGGTTCCTCAGGGAGACAGACAGGAGTTTGATGTTCTTAAACCTTCTATCGACAGAATTGTTGAAGTACAAAAGAAAACTGTTTCTGCTATTTTCAACGAAGCGAAAAAATTAATCGCTGCAGGAAATACAAAAGAAGGAGGATTCAAATTACTTCAGGCATACAGAGGTCTTCCAAAAAACAGACAATTAATCAAATTTTTATCGGAAAGCGGAAACAGAGCATTGCTTCAGAAAGTTGAAGCGCAGTATATGCAGGACAACAACCGTGACATGCCAATTGTAGATAAAGATCTTTACTTCGTTATTGAAGAGAAAAACAATCAGGTAGACCTTACAGACAAAGGTGTTGAATATATGTCTCAAGGTAACTCTGATCCTAATTTCTTCGTACTTCCGGATATCGGAACTGAGATTGCTGAAGTAGAAGCTAAAAACCTTTCTAAAGAAGAAGAATTTGAAGCAAAAGAAAGACTTTTCTCTGATTTTGCTGAAAAATCTGAGCGTGTTCACACGATGAGCCAGCTATTGAAAGCATATACATTATTTGAAAAAGATGATGAGTATGTAGTGATTGATGGTGAAGTAAAAATCGTTGACGAGCAAACAGGCCGTATCATGGAGGGACGTCGTTATTCTGACGGTCTTCACCAGGCAATTGAAGCGAAAGAGAATGTAAAAATTGAGGCAGCTACCCAAACTTTTGCAACGATCACGCTTCAGAACTATTTCCGTATGTACAATAAACTTGCGGGGATGACTGGTACAGCTGAAACTGAGGCTGGTGAACTTTGGGAAATCTACAAACTGGATGTAGTGGTTATCCCAACAAACCGTCCAATCTTAAGAAATGACAAACAGGATTTGGTTTTCAAAACCAATAGAGAAAAATATAATGCTGTAATTGAAGAAATTGAAAGATTAACTGCAGAAAAAAGACCGGTATTGGTAGGTACTACTTCTGTTGAAATTTCTCAGTTACTTTCAAAAGCACTTCAGTTAAGAAAGATTCCACACCAGGTACTGAACGCGAAGCTTCACAAAAAAGAAGCAGAGATTGTAGCTGGAGCAGGACAGCCGGGAGTTGTTACGATTGCAACCAATATGGCAGGTCGTGGTACCGATATCAAGCTTTCTAAAGAAGTAAAAGATGCAGGAGGTTTAGCAATTATCGGTACAGAAAGACACGATTCAAGACGTGTTGACAGACAGCTTAGAGGTAGAGCGGGACGTCAGGGAGATCCTGGAAGTTCTCAGTTCTATGTATCTCTTGAAGACAACCTGATGCGTTTGTTCGGTTCTGAGAGAATCGCTAAAATGATGGACAGAATGGGTCATAAAGAGGGTGAAGTAATTCAGCATTCTATGATCAGTAAGTCTATCGAAAGAGCACAGAAAAAAGTAGAAGAAAATAACTTCGGAACAAGAAAGAGACTTCTTGAGTATGATGACGTAATGAACAAACAACGTGATGTCATCTACAAGAGAAGAAAGAATGCTCTATTCGGAGACCACCTGAAGTATGATATCACCAATATGATTTTCGATGTAGCCAATTCTATCGTTGCGAAAGGAAAAGCTAGCGGAAGTTATAAAGATTTTGAATACGAAATCATTAAAACATTCACCATGGAATCTCCGGTTTCCCAAAGTGATTTTAATAATAAAAATGTTCAGGATCTGACGAATATCTTATTCAACGCAGCTCAGGAAGATTACAGAATGAAGTTGAACCTATTGAAAGAAAAGTCATTCCCTATCATTGAGAATGTTTACCAAAATCAAGGTTCAATGTTCAAAATGATCCAGGTTCCTTTTACAGACGGACACAAAACAATGACGATTGTGGCTGATCTTAAAGAAGCTTACGATACGCAGTGTGAAAGTTTAGTAAACGATTTCGAAAAGAACATCACTTTATCGATCATCGATGAAAACTGGAAACTTCACCTTCGTGAGATGGATGATTTAAGAAGATCTTCACAGGGAGCTGTTTACGAGCAGAAAGATCCATTGGTAATTTATAAGCAGGAATCTTTCCACTTATTCAGTGAAATGATCGACAAATTGAACAAAGAAATTATTTCTTTCTTATATAAAGGAGAAATTCCAGCTTAAGAAAAATTTAATAATATCATCTAAAAACCGCTATGGCATTGACCATAGCGGTTTTTTGTTATTCAGTATATAATAATTTTATGATAAATATCAATCTTATTATTTATTTAGAACAGTTAAAAATAATATATTTGCAGAAAATTTGAGTTTCATGAAAAATGTACTGATCTGTGCTTCCGCACTGGGAACAATGCTGGTTTCTGCGCAAAAAAAAGACACCATCAAATCCAATGATATTGAAGAAGTAGTTGTTAACGGAAGATATTATCAGAAGTACAAGCTGAATGAGGTTTCGGGTTCACTAAGAGTTCAGACTCCTATTCTTGAGCTTCCACAGAATGTACAATCTGTAAGTTCTCAGGTTCTTGCCGATCAGATTACATTGAATATGTCAGAAGGAATTGTCCGTAATGTAAGTGGGGCAAGAAAGGTAGAACACTGGGATAATGTGTATTCCAATGTATTCATGAGAGGAGCAGGTATTGCTACTTTCATGAATGGAATGAATGTTTCTTCTACCTGGGGGCCTATCAACCCTGATGCTTCTATTATAGACAGAATAGAGTTTGTAAAAGGTCCTGCCGGATTCATGGGCTCTATGGGAGATCCTGCCGGGTTTTATAATGTGGTAACCAAAAAACCTACCGGAAAATTTGCCAATAGTGTTCGGTTCACTACAGGAAGCTATAACCTTTTCAGAGGGGAAGCAGATCTTGACGGGGTTCTTGTGAAAGACGGGATTTTAGATTACCGTATCAATTTAATGGGAAGCTCCAACAATTCTTGGGTGGAAAATGATAAAACAAGCAAAATTATTGTTGCTCCTTCCATTACTTTCAGACCTACAAAGACCACTACCTTTACAGCACAGTACAACTATCAGTACTTAAAATTCAATCAACCGGGAGCATACCTGATGTCTAATGACGGATACGCTTCGCTGAACGTACATACCAACTTTAATGATCCTAACTTCAAAAAAACTGAAGTAAAAGATCAGAGTTTATTCTTAAGCTTAGATCAGGAACTGTCCAAAGATTGGGTTTGGAGCACACAATATGCTTACATGGACCTGAATTATGACGGAGGTTCATGGTGGGGAACTTTTGATCCAGCCAATAAAAATGTTTTAAACAGGACATTAAGCAACTGGCAGGCAAAAGGAAAAAATCACATTTTCCAGACGTATGTAAGAGGAAAGCTTAATACAGGAAATATTGTACATAAAATTATTGCAGGATTTGATTATGGAGACAGAAAATACATTGCTGACTTTTCATCTTTCGCAGGAGGACCTTTCCCAATTGACATTTATAATGTGAATTACGGAGTGGACCCTTCGAAACTTCCTTCTTCTGATTTTTATACTTTAAACACTTCTGCACCATTTTATAATGATCAGGGCGTAAAATATACTTCTTATTATGCTCAGGATCAGATTGAAATGTTTGATAATAAACTAAGATTAACCCTAGCAGGAAGATATACAAGCGGTAAAACCTATTCCGCATATCCTAATCTGAGCCCGGGAACGCCTATTGTACCTGACACAGCTGGAGAATTTACACCAAGAGTAGGAATAAGCTATTCTATCAATAAAGATTTCTCGGCTTATGGTATCTATGACAAAACCTTCGTACCACAATCCGGAACAGGAATTAACAAAACCAAAATTACAGATCCTTTCAGAGGACAGAATATTGAATTCGGACTGAAAAAAGACTGGTTCGGAGGAAAATGGAACACTACTTTTGCTGTGTACGAAATCAGAAGACAAAATATTCTTGTTGCCGGAAATTCAAATGAAAACGGTGGTGTTGCTTTTCAGGTTCCTACCGGAGAACAAAGAGCCAGAGGATTTGAAACTGATATCAAAGGAGAAATCATTAAAGGGTTGAACATTATCATCAACTATGCATATACAGATGCAAAAACAGTTAAAGATACAGATCCTGCAAAAATTGGAATTCAGTCTCCGGGAAATGCTAAAAATGTACAAAATACATGGCTAAACTATAGATTTGAAAATGGTCTTATGAAAGGTTTTGGTATTTCAGCAGGTTATCAGTATCAGGGAGGAAGACAATCCTGGTATGGTGTGAGTGCCACAAAAGATCAAAGCTTACCTGATTATTTTGATACCAACTTCGGGGTTTCCTATGTTGCTAAAAAATTCGATGTCAACTTTATGTTGAATAACGTTCTTAACAAAAAGCTTTACAGCGGCTACAGAGGAGATGGAGGAGAATATGCATGGATCTATAATGCTCCACGTAATTGGAGAGTATCAATAGGATATAAATTTTAAAAAATTCAAAGGTTAGCCCCTCGTGGGGTTAACTTTTTGCTATGAGAAAAAAGCAACACCATAAAAAGAAAGTTTCGCCAACAAAAAAATGGTCTTCCAAACTCCATCTGTGGTTTGGTCTGTCTATCGGCATCATTGTATTTATAGTCTCTCTATCGGGGACTTTATATATTTTTAAGGATGAAGTACAAAACAATCTGCGCAAGGAAGCCATTTATGTAAAAACAGAATATCCCGTAAAGAAGGCATTATCACTTAATTTGCTTCGTGAAAAAGTATCGCTGGAACTCAACGAAAAACATCCGTTAAGCTCAGTAGAAATCCCTTTAGACAAAAGCAAATCCTACCGATTTCTTTATTATGAAAAAAGTAAAAAGGGCTGGAATTATTTTCAACAGGTCCTCATCAATAAACAGGTATATGTAAATCAGTACACCGGAGAAATCATTGCGGTGTATGATGAAAAATATGATGTATTTAATATTCTGAAGTATATCCATTGGGGACTTCTGCTCAATTCCGAATGGGGACCATATACCGTAGGAATCCCGACTGTTCTCTTTATCATAATGCTGATTACAGGAATCATCTTATGGTGGCCCAAAAATAAAAATGCCAGAAAAGGACGTTTTTGGTTCAATTGGGAAAATGTAAAAAACTGGAAACGTAAAAACTATGATCTTCACAATGTATTAGGGTTCTATGCCTCATTCATTGCCTTAATAATGAGTGTTACGGGAATCTATTTTGCTTATCCATATGTAAAAAATACCTTTAACCTTGCGATATCCGGCTATTGGGAATCTCCAAAAGAAAAAGAAATCAAGTCTCCGGATTCATTGATGGTAAAAAATGAAGCTGTTTTTGACCTGGCCGCAGCGCAGACCAAAAAATTGTATGCAGGCTCATCTAGTTTCAGAATCAATTTAAACGGAAAGAATAAAAAAGGGAAAGAACTGAAAAACCTTCCCGTTACCATCTATGGACAAGACGGAAGATTCAGCGAAAGAAATCTTCTGACATTCGATAAATACTCAGGAAAGTTATTGGCCAACAAACCTCATCAAAAACTGAGCAACGCCGAAAAATATGCCAATGCCAATTATGATGTTCATACAGGATCTTACTTCGGCCTGTTTGGAAAAATCATCTGGTTTATTGCCGGACTCACGTGTACATCACTGCCTGTAACAGGATTCCTTGTTTGGTGGGGGAAAAGAAAGAAAAAAGGAAAGAAAATATAATGAAAAAAGCGCTTTTATCAGCTGCCTGTCTGGGAGCTACTACCGTTCTTGCTCAGATAAAAGATACTCTACAAACTAAAAATGTAGACGAGGTTGTAATGACTGCCTCCAGGAAAAAGGAAAACATAAAAGAAGTTCCAAGCTCCATCACTGTTGTGGGAGAGAAACAGATTCAGTCTCAGCTTACAGTAAATTCTGATATTACGAGCATTTTACAATATACGGTTCCCAGCTTAGGAACCAATTCAGGGCAGACCTCCAATTCGGGACAGACATTGAGAGGACGTCAGGTTTTAGTTTTGATTGATGGGATTCCACAGTCTACTCCACTTCGTAACGGAGCAAGAGATTTAAGGACTATTGACCCTTCAGCTATCGAAAGAATCGAAGTGATCAAAGGAGCTTCTTCCATCTATGGGAACGGAGCAGATGGAGGAATCATCAATTATATTACGAAAAGAAGCAAAACAGATAAAAAAATCTCCGGGGTTTCACAGATTGGTTTTACAGGTCAACCATACGGAGGTACTTTAGGAGTAAGAGCCAGCCAGCTTTTATCCGGAAAGATCAATAAATTTGACTATACCCTTTCATTAGCCTACGAAAGAACGGGGTATACAAAAGATGGAGACGGTGTTTTAATCAGCCCTACCTACAGCATTGCCAAGATGGACAACTACAACGGATTGCTTAAAATTGGCTATGATATCAACGAAAATCAAAGAGTTGAAGCTTCATACATTGGCTATTCTTCAAGATCAGACCTGAATGTAGGATTAAAAACAGGAAAATACGGTATCAGTCCTACCATTGGTGAAGGAATAGGAAAAGGATTGGAAACAACGCCTCAGGGAACTCCGAAAAACCACAACATCAGAGTAAGCTATGACAATAAGAACCTGTTTGCAGGAACTTCTTTAAATATTAATCTTTATTATCAGGATTTTAAAACCGTTTACGGATACAGTGATACGTTCTTTAACGGTGGGCAATCCAATGTTATTTCCCAGAAAAAAGGAGCAAGATTCAATTTGGATACCCAACTCTGGAACTCCCCGAATTCACAGGGAGAAATCATCTACGGAGCTGATATCCTGAACGATCAGACCGTACAGAAACTGGAAGACGGACGTTTCTGGACTCCTAATATGAGCATGACCAATATTGCCCCTTTTGTATTGGCAAAAATTGACCTTTTCAAAAAATTCACGATCAAAGGAGGGTTCCGCTACGAAAATATCAAAGTGAATGTTGATGACTTCAACACCCTTTCTACCCTTAAAAGTGACGGAACTTTCACCAAGAGTATTCCCGTAGCAGGAGGAAAGTTAAGCTATAATGCGTTGGTAGGAAATATCGGGGTACGTTATAATATTGAACCTTATATCAACCTTTTTGGAAGCTTTTCTCAGGCCTACTCTATCAATGAATTGGGAAGAATTTTAAGAACCTCAACTTCTGAAACGATTAAAAACCTTGAAACGAAACCAATTATCGTTAATAATTATGAATTAGGCGCGACAGGACAGCTTTCCAGCTGGCTTAATTATGAACTGACTTCTTACGTGAGCACTTCCAAACTGGGAGCCTCATTCGTACAGAGCCCGGACAGATCCCTGATGATTCAGAGATCTCCTGAAATTGTATACGGTGTTGAAGGTTTCTTACACTTTACTCCTGTAAAATGGATTCAGTTTGGTGGAAGCTACAGCTGGATGGAAGGAATTACTTCTGTAAAAGATGATGGTGATTATTCCGCAAAAATCAATAACAGCAGAATTTCCGCTCCTAAAGTTCTGGCTTATGTACAGGCAAAACCTATTCCTACATTATCCATTGGTTTAGATATGCTTCATTCTTTCCAGCAGGACAGATTTGAGCCTAATGCAAAAACAGGATTATATGCCTATGGAGAAGGATATGTTCCGGAATATACCGTTTTTAATTTCAAATCAAGTTATGAGGTGAACAACAACTGGAGGGTATCTTTGGGGATTGAAAACCTTTTCAACAAAGTATATCAGCCAGCCATTTCATGGTGGACCGCAAGAGACAGTGATTTTACCAACGCTCTTGGGTTAAGGGGAACCTTCATGATCGAATATAAATTTTAATTAATCTAAATAAAAAGTAAAACATATCTTTGCTTTACTTTTAGCTGCATATGAAGAAAAATCATCATCATAAAAAGAAACCGGGATTCTTTAAAAAATGGTCTGCCAAGCTGCACCTTTGGTTCGGATTGGGAATAGGTTTTCTGATCTTTATTATCTCTATTACCGGAGCATTGTACGTTTTTAAGGATGAAGTGGAAAACTTTACCCGTAAAGATGTCATGTATCACCATGAGCAGAATATTGAGCAGAAACAGGTACTTCCTATCAGGGTAATGGAAAAAGCTGTTGCAGAACAGGTCAAGGAAAAATACCCTATCCACTGGGTGAATGTTCCTATCGACAAAAAGATGTCCTATATGTTCTTCTGGTATGAACATAATACGGATGCCTGGAACTATTTTGATGAGTTTCCAATTTATAAACAAGCTTATGTAAACCCGTATACCGGAAAGGTACTGAGAGTTTATGATGAAAAAAACGGATTCTTCAATATCGTAAAAATGATCCACTGGAGCTACCTCCTGAAACAGGATTGGGGAACGTATGTCGTAGGAATTCCGGTGATTATTTTTATCATTATGCTGATCTCCGGGATTATTCTGTGGTGGCCTAAGAATAAAGCAGCCAGAAAACAGCGTTTTGCCTTCAAATGGAAAAATATTAAAAGCTGGAAAAGAAAGAACTATGACCTTCATAATGTATTAGGCTTTTATGCATCTATTTTTGCTTTGATCTTCTCTATTACAGGACTTTTCTATGCATTTTTTGTCGTTCAGGCGATGATCTACGTGATATTTTCAGGAGGAGAAACAAAGTACCCGGACTTTTCCCATATCAAGACAAAAGCTCCTATTGAACTGAGAACAGAAGGTACACTGGATAAAATCATCAATACGGTACAGACAAAGTACCCTGATTCCTATGGTTTTGCTATAGATTTAGGACACCCACACATGGATGATCATGAACACCCCAACTTTGAGGTGTATGTGAAACATCTTTCTTATTCTTACCATAAAAGCAGCAGCTTAATCTTTGATGAAAACTCAGGAGAATTGCTGCACACCCATGATCCGAAGGACAAAAACTTTGGGGAAAAGGCTGTGAACGCTAATTATGACATCCATGTAGGCGCTATTTTAGGGCTTCCTACCAAGATCATTGCCTTTATCGTAAGTTTGATCTGTGCCTCTCTTCCGGTAACCGGATTTATGATCTGGTGGGGGAGAAAAAAGAAAAAACCATTAAAAACAGCTTAACATATTAAATAAAATCCAGTTAATAATCCATTAATACAATCTTTTTTATAATTTTAGCCCCTAGAATTTAATAATAGAAATGTCATTAATAGATTTATCAAAACAAGTTGCCCTTGGAGTTGACATCGGCGGAACCAATACTAAATTCGGAATCGTAAACCACCGTGGAGAAGTTCTGGATAAAGGAAACCTGAGAACCGATGCTTATGACAAAGTTGAGGATTTCATCGATGCTTTATATGAACATGTTCACCCAATGATGGAAAAATATGGTACTGAAGCACATTTTGACGGAATCGGAGTAGGAGCTCCTAATGCAAATTACTATAAAGGAACCATAGAATTAGCTCCCAACCTTCCATGGAAAGGAGTAATTCCTTTTGCTGAGCTGATGACAGCAAAATTCGGACTTCCTTGTACAGTGACCAATGATGCGAATGCTGCTGCCCTTGGAGAAATGCTTTTCGGAGCAGCCAGAGGAATGAAAGATTTCATTATGATTACACTGGGAACAGGAGTCGGAAGCGGAATCATTGCCAATGGAAGCTTAATCTACGGACATGATGGGTTCGCCGGAGAATTGGGACATACGATTGTAAAACCAGGCGGTAGAAAACATTGGAGTACGGGTTCTGAAGGGAGCCTTGAGGCCTATGCTTCTGCTACAGGAATTACCATTACAGCAAAGAAAATGAGAGCTGAGTTCCCGGAATCTATGCTAAACCAGTATCCTGAAGATGCAATCAATTCTAAAACAGTATACGAGTGTGCGATGAAAGAAGACCCAATTGCCATTGAGGTTTTCAGATATACAGGTCAGAAACTGGGTGAGGCATTGGCTAATTTTGTGATGTTCTCTTCCCCGGAAGCCATTCTTTTATTCGGCGGAGTGATCAAAGCAGGAGATTTTATATTAAAACCTGCTAAACTTCATATGGAAAGAAACCTTCTTCCTATCTTTAGAAATAAAGTAAAACTGGTATTCAGTGAACTTGACGAAGCAGATGCAGCCATCCTTGGAGCAAGTGCTTTGGTTTGGGAAAAATAAACTGAACACTATTTATATCATACAGAGCATCCTTCTTAGGGTGCTTTTTGTTTTTCCCACAGATTGCACAGATGATTATGCTATATTTTCTTGTAAGGTATAAACTCAGTATCATAAGATACTTCGACTCCGCTCAGCATGACATTGCTAATACCAGCTGTTTTAAAATATCTCAGATATCTGCGTTTCACATTTTGTATTGCTCTATTTTCTCACAGATTTCGCAGATGATCGGGTTATATTTTCTTGTGTTTATTTGTGAAAACATTAGTGCTATTTGTGTTTAAAATTCAGCTTAATTGAAATGCTTCGACTACGCTCAGCATGACATTGCTAATACTAACTGCTTTACTACTATTTCCGTCATTTACCCTCAATATTTTGTTCTTAACCGTGTTTAAAATCATTTGTAGCATCTATCATTGTAATTTGAGTTTATGAGGTTAAATCGTGTTCAAATGAAAAAGTTTTTCCTATTTTTGATAAGCTTTTTCCGGACAAAAGGAAGAGAAAATAAAACAATATAATTACCAACAATGGACAACAATAATTTAGAAC
Source organism: Prosapia bicincta (assembly GCA_036971475.1). Classification (NCBI taxonomy): domain Eukaryota; kingdom Metazoa; phylum Arthropoda; class Insecta; order Hemiptera; family Cercopidae; genus Prosapia; species Prosapia bicincta. Next base: position 60,356,707 of record JBAIZL010000007.1, on the reverse strand, counting down.
AGATTACTTTCGGTGGTGGATGTTTCTGGTGTGTGGAAAGCTGTTTCAATATGCTTAAAGGGGTAAAATCTGCTATTTCAGGATATTCCGGAGGACATAAAGACAATCCCACCTATCAGGAAGTCTGTACCGGTGAAACGGGACATGCAGAAGTGGTACAGATCACATATGATCCTGCGGTTATTTCTTATGAACAGCTGATGGATGTATTTTTCTTCCTTCATGACCCTACCCAATTAAACAGACAGGGGAATGATATCGGTACACAATACCGTTCTGTTATTTACTATAAAGATGCTGCTGAGAAGGCAAAGGCTGAAAAAGCCATCAAAGTATCTCAGGAATCAGGAAGATGGGCCGGTACTTATGTAACAGAACTGACTCAATTCGATAAATTCTGGCCTGCAGAACAATATCATCAGGGATATTATAATGAGAACCCTACACAGCCTTACTGCAGCGCTGTTGTAGGTCCTAAGATCCAGAAGTTCAAAAAGCATTACGGAGAACTGGGAATGCTGAACGCGGAATAAAACCTTATATTCTAAGTTTTGGCTAAAGTGCTTTCAATTGGCAGCACATGAAAGCTTAGCTGAATGCTTACAAACTGATATAAAATAAAAGGAGCGAAGAGGAAATCTCTTCGCTCCTTTTTGTTTAAAAACTAACCGAGCAGGAATCTTATTCTGACATTATGGGATCTGCATTTTTTCCTGCATATTTTGTAATCATATGCCTCGTAGCATCTCTTAAACTTTTTCCGTTATCCGGATTTATTCCATCCATAGTAAAAAACTCAACTGCATTATCATACTTTGTATACCAAGAGTTACCTAATCCGTTTTCTATTGTCAAAGTATCTGGTCTGGTAATTTTCTTAAAATATTTTAGCCTTATAGTATCAACTGGTATTAATTTATGCTTGGGGTTTCTATCATCACAAGATGTAATTTTATATTCATTTCCATCCCAATACATACATTTATTTTCTTTACCAAACCTTATACCTCCATTCCCTCCATAAGAAAAACCTGCAAATAAAATAATAATCAGAGCACCTATTCCCATCCCATTTTTTGCCATCTGTGGAATATTGAAAACGGGGGCATTTGTAATGTTGATAATTATTTTAGAAAGCCTTTCTGACAAAGAATCTTCATCATTTCCAATTCTCATTTCTATCTGAGTTTCTCCATGATCTCTTCTAATTATATAGTTCTCAGAAAAATCTTCAAAATTATCATAGCCTACATACCAGCTTAATTGATCTAAAGTAATTGCATCAATAGGATAGTCTCTATTTTCCTTTACCAATCTTTTATAGGATCGTACAAAAGTTCTTCCATCCTTAGAAGAATCAAATTTTTCCTCTAGTTTCTGACTTAAAAAATCGAATACAGTACTATAACTATTTGTTTCAATTCCAAGTTCTTTTTTTGCGGTTTCATATGCTGCTTTTATGAGCAATTTTCTTTTCTCAAACATACAATTTCGATAATGGATTAATGTGTTGTCCAAATTAGACACATTTCAGACAATATAATTGCGGTTTTCCGTAATACACAGCATTTTACATGTCTCTATCTGTCCACTCGCTGTCTTACATAAGACAACGTAGTATCAGATATTTGTAAAAGAAATCAGGAACAAAAAATAAAATCTAAAAAACCCTGATTTCAAAAATCGCCAGATAAGACGGAGGAAAACTCCGGGTTGGGAAGCAGATGTTTCTCCTCCGTTTTAGAAGGTTCACTTCCCAAAAAATTTAGAAGCGCTTCAATTTTTTTAACCGTATAACACTGTCTGCGATCTGCTTCGCAGGGAAGAATACGAATGCTTTAACAATAAATTTTTTGAACTATGTTAGAAATTATATTAATGCTATTCGGTTTAGCATTCTCAAACAATAATGCCAATGCAACAACAGCAAATGATAATAACCCAACAACTGAAACTGTTCAACCTCAAAGTGGTGCTTCAGATCCAGGAGGATCTACAGGGGAAAGTGGGGGAAGCGATACGGGAGGAGAAACAACTCAAACTCCACCAAAAAAATAACCCTCTAGGAAAAGATAAAATTCATAAATTAACAAACTTAATCAGAACAGACAGATATTGTCTGTTCTTTTTTTAAATTTATACTAAACTTTTCCCATGAAAAAAATATTACCTATTCTTTTATTGTTATTTTTATTCTCCTGCAAAAAAAATAAAATGGCAACGAAGCCAAACCCTTTTTATGACAAAGCATATGAACTAAATAGTAATGGAAAAACAGATAGTGCATATGTATACTATGATAAAGCTGAAGATATTTTCAGACTACACAAGGATAGCACAGGAATGGGAAAATGTATTGTTAACAAGGCCATAATTTTAACAGACAAAGGAGATTATTATACTGGTCAGGAATTATCGCTTAAAGCACAGCAGTATTTTGACAAAAATAATAAGGATCAATATTCATATATCTGTGCAAATTATAACAACTTAGCTATAGCCAGCAATAACACAAAAGACTTCCCTAATGCTATAAAGTATTACGACTTAGCTATAAAATATGCTGATTCCCAAGAAAACAAACTAATCTATCAAAAGAATAAAGCCAATACTTATAAAGATGAAAAAAAATACCAGGAAGCCATTACAATTTATGAGAGTATTCTTCCTCAAATAAAAAATACCAATAAAAAATTATATGCAAGACTTCTTTCCAACTTTGAAAATGTTAAGTCCCTAGATAACCCTCGTTATAACCCAGAGCCACAATTATTACAAGCTATTGAAATTGAAAAAGAGATTGATGATAAATGGGCCCAAAATGCTGGTTATGCCCACCTCTCTGATTACTATACACATAACAACAAAAAAAAGGCCTTAATATATGCTGAAAAAATGTACCAAATAGCAAGGGAAATTAGAAGTCCGGCTGACCGGCTAGAAGCATTACAGAAGCTCATTTTATTGGATTCTGAAAAAAGTGCAGAGAATTTTCAAACCTATTTGTCATTGAATGATAGTATCCAAAGAGAAAAAGATAAAAGTGACAGCAAATTTGCCTTTATAAGATTTGATGTGGAAAAGATTAAAAGAAGAAATGCAGAAAAAGAAGTGGAATTACTATATAAAAACTTTGGCATTGGTGCATTAGTTTTAACATTAATTGGTGGCTTTTTTTCGTTTAGGAAGCGAAAGAAAAGACTTGAACAAGAAAAAGAGATCGAGGTAAAAAACACCCAGCTTAAAATGTCGAAAAAAGTTCATGATGTGGTTGCCAATGGGATTTACCAGGTGATGACAAAGATAGAAAATCAGGAAGATTTTGACCGGAATAAAGCGCTTGACGAACTGGAATTTGTGTATGAAAAATCAAGGGATATTTCATACGATAAAATTGGTGAAGAAAAAGAGTTCAGCAAAGTAATTTCAGAACTTATTGCCTCTTTCAATAGTGAAACAGTAAAAACATTTACAGCAGGAAATAGCCCTGCGATCTGGGAGTCCGTTTCTCCTACAGTAAAAGATGAAGTTTACCAAATGGTCCGTGAGCTGATGGTGAATATGAAAAAACACAGCCAGGCCAGTCATGTTGCGGTTAAATTTGAAAAAACAAACAATGTCGTTGAAATTCAGTACAAAGACAATGGAATAGGAATTCCGGGGGATCTTGTTTATAAAAACGGCTTACGTAATGCGGCATCCCGTATTGAAGCAATCAACGGAACCCTTACTTTTGAAACGAAAATTGAAAAGGGGCTGAAGGTTAATCTTTCATTCCCTGTTTCCTAACTATGCAGCCATGTTCAAAAAAGTTTTAATCGTTGAAGATCAGGAAATAATGAACCAGGGAATCCTGAACACGATAAAAGAGTTAAACATCCCGGATTTTGATTATGTAACCTATTGTGATGAGGCATTAAGCAGAATCAGAACAGCTTTTGAGAGAAAAAATCCATATGATCTGCTTATTGCTGATCTGTCGTTTGTCCAAGACCATATTCCTCAAAAGCTTCATTCTGGACAGGAACTTATTCGTGAGGCAAAAAAAGTTCAGCCAGCTTTAAAAGTAGTGGTATTTTCTGTTGAAAAGAAAGCAAAAACAATTGACGATCTTTACAAAATCTATCAGATTGACGGATTTGTAAGCAAAGCAAGACGTGACGGACAAGGTCTGAAAAGCACAATACGGAAAATCTTTAACGGAGAGACCGTAATTCCTCAGGAAATTCTGAATACCATGCGCCATATTTCTTCCGAGTTTGACGCGTATGATATCAAATTGCTTGAGCTGCTAGCCAAAGGCTACAAACAGAATGAAATAAGTACCTATCTGAAAGAACACAGAATGACACCTTATGGTATCAGATCTATTGAAAAAAGATTGAATGAACTTAGGGATAGTCTGGGTGCAAAAAATAATATTGAGATGATCGTAATCTGTAAAGATATTGGCCTCATCTGATTAAATCTGCTGAAAAGAATATTTTTTCGCTTTATTTACGGGATCACGTAATGATGAAAAAATAATTGAGTATACTTTTGAGGTCTTAACCTATTTTTAAAATTAAACCGTATAACCATGTTCAAAAAAATTTTAATTGCTGAAGATCATGAAAGCATCAATATTTCCGTCCAGAAAACCCTTGAAGAACTTAATATACCAACGGTAGATTATGTATATTACTGTGATGATGCTGTAGGAAAAATTCAGAAAGCATTACGGGAAGAATATCCTTATGACCTATTGATTACGGATCTTTATTATGAAGATGATCATCATGAGCAAAACCTTAAAGACGGAAAAGAACTCATCAGAAGAGCAAAAGAAATGCAGCCTAATTTGAAAGTCATTGTATTTTCGGCAGAACATAAAACGGGCGTAATAGAAAATCTTTTTTCAGATTATCAAATCAACGGATATGTCCGTAAAGCCAGAAACGATTCAAAAGATTTGAAAAAGGCGATTGCATCCGCATACATTGGCGAAAATTATTTATCTTTTGATCTGAAGCAGGATATGAAAAAGTTTAACAGTTATGAGTTTTCTACTTTTGACATCACCCTTGTCTCCCTTCTTTCTAGAGGAGTCTTACAGAAAAACATTCCCGCTCATTTGGAAGAAAGGAATATTAAACCCTCCAGCCTGAGCAGCGTTGAGAAAAGATTAAACAGTCTGAAAGAAGACCTTGAAATCAACAGCAACGAACAGCTGGTAGCCTTCTGCAAAGACATCGGGATCATATAAAACACAATTCATTTCACTTACAGCCTTTCAAAAATTTGAAAGGTTTTTTTATTTTTTGCTCGTTTTACGGTTTTCCGTAATGGACAGAATTTTAATGCTCATATTTTTGGGATATTAAATAATAACCAATTATGGAATACAAAGTAATACCATTTGTTGCAACTGCCAACCAACAAAATATGAGCTCAAAAAATATTGCAGAACAATTAGATAATTTAATAAAAGTCCATACCAATGACGGTTGGGAATATATAAGACTGGAAAGCGTATCCACTTATATACAGCCTGTTGAAGGATGTTTTGGGAATACGGTCAAACCAGGTTATATGACTTCTTATCAAATGGTTGTTTTCAGTAAAAAAGAAAATGAAAAATCTATTAATCCTTCTTATTAAAATCTATTGGCTGGTCATTCCTCCATCAAAAAGGAGAAAATGCATTTTCAGAACCAGCTGCTCCAGATACGTCTATGAAAAAACAATACACAATGGATTTATTTCAGGATTAAAAGCTTTCAAATATCGTTTTCAAAACTGCAGATCCGGAGCTTATATCATAGAAAATCCTTACGGAGAAATTCAAATCATTTTACCTAATCAACAAATTCTTAATGAAACAGAAGTTTCAGAGAGATTCATTAAAAATAAATAAATAATAATAATCATCATGGGAAAATTCGTAATCACTCAAAGAGTTAACAGAGAGTATCAGTTCAATCTGAAAGCCGGAAACGGTGAAATTATTCTAACCAGCGAAGGATATGTTCAGAAAGCATCCTGCCAGAAAGGAATTGAATCCGTAAAAGTTAATTCTCAGGACCTTTCAAGATACGACAGAAGGCTTGCAAAAAATGGAAAAGACTATTTCGTGTTAAAAGCAAGAAATGGTGAAATTATCGGAAACAGCCAAATGTACAGCACAAAATCCGGAATGGAAAATGGTATCGCTTCTGTAAAATCAAATGCTCCTACAGCAGAAATCGTTGATGAAACTTTAAAAAATTAAAAACTATGGATCTTAAAATAAAACTTGAGCAACTGCATCAAAAAGTAATAGGCCTTAAAGACCAGATCGGAACAGAAGAAGCTACAAAAAATGCCTTTGTAATGCCTTTCATTCAAATCCTTGGTTATGATATTTTCAATCCTACTGAAGTTGTTCCTGAACACGTCTGTGATATTGGAACAAAAAAAGGAGAAAAAGTGGATTATGTGATCAAAAATAATGATGAACCCATCTTCATCATTGAATGTAAGCACTGGAAAGAAAGCGCTGATGCACATAATTCACAGCTTCATAGATATTATCATGTTTCTAAAACGAGATTCGGAGTTCTCACCAATGGGATTGTGTACAACTTTTATACGGATTTGGAAAAGCCTAATATTATGGACGAAAAGCCGTTTTTCACTATTAATATTGAAGATCTTAAAGATAGTTCCATTAAAATTCTGGAGAGTTTCACAAAGAAAGATTATAATCTGGAAAGTATTCTTGATTCTGCAGAAGCATTAAAGTACATCAAAGCCATCAGAAAAGAATTTGAAAAAGAGATTGAAAACCCGTCTGATGAATTGGTAAAACTTTTAGTGAACCGATTCTTCGAAAAGCCCTTAACAGCCAACAGAATGGTTTCCTTCAAGGAATATGCTAAAAAAGCATTGACTACTTCTATTAATGAGTCGATCAGCTTCCGGTTAAAATCCGCTTTGAGCATCAATGAACAGATAGAAAAAAACGAAGACGATGTGAAATCATCACAGTCCATCGATCAAAATAACGATTCTAAAATTGTAACTACGGAGGAAGAGCTCGAAGGTTTTCAAATTGTAAAAGCTATTCTAAGGGAGAAAATTCCATCTTCAAGAATTGCTTACAGAGATACTCTTTCCTATTTCGGGGTGTTATTGGATGACAACAACAGAAAGCCACTTTGCAGATTACATTTTAATACAACGAATAAATATCTGGAGACTTTTCACAACGGAAAAGAAGCAGGAGAAAAGATGTTATTAAATACACTGGATGAGATCTACAATTATAGAAATCAGCTTCATCTGACGCTGGAAAATTATGCATAAAATTAATAGCCATGAAAACTTATTTAATTATTCTGAAAATTGTACGATGGATACTCGGTGTTATATCCCTCCTCACTTCGTTGGGCTTATTAATAGAACAAAGTTTTGGAGCATCAGCAATACTGATACTATTTACAATTTTCCTGATCCCGTTAACAGGTGATTATATTGTAAGTAAAGTAATAAAGCTCAACCTTGCCGGAACCCATAAAGTCCTACAATCAATAAACTATTCTGAGCTTCATACTATTCTACCCATATATCAGCAAAATGTATTGAATCATAAAAAAGCATTAAGTGATAAACAAAAAATAAAATTTGGAAGAAAAATTTATTATAATACATTATGTACCGCAATTGCAGATTTTGATCTCAGCCAGAGTGAAATAGTTAAACTCAACGAGATCAAAACGTATTTCAACTTATCTGATCAGCAAGTACTCGCAGAAAAAAATAGGATCTCAGAAAAAACGGTAAAAAATCTGGTTCAAAAATGTTATGAAGATCGTGTATTGACTGATTTGGAAAGTAAACAAATCACAAACATCGCTATCTTTCTTCAATTTCCATTAGATAAAGCTGCAGAGATTAAAAATAAAATTGCTTTTTCATTATTTAACAGAATACTTGAAGAAAAGATATCAGATAATCGTCTTTCTCCAATAAAAGAAACAGAGTTGAAACAGGCAACAAGAAATCTGAAAATTGACCATCAGAGTATTAAAGTTTTTCTTTCTGACCGAAAAATTAAAAGTTTACAGCATGCCAAGTTATTATGGAATCTTGACCATGGTATTTTTCCGGTTATTCACAATCCTTCCATAACGTTAGCAAGAGATGAACAATGCTATTTAAACGTTAATGCAACTCTTATTGAAAACAAGCTGGTTCATGCAGGGTATTCACGCACAAGTACTGGTGTTTCTTTCAGAGTAATGAAAGGAGTAAATGCCAGAATTGGCGGTGGAAGATACCGTCCCGTAAAAGAAAATATAAGGGAGATTCATCCCGGAACTCTGTATCTTACCAACTCAAGAATTGTTTTCAATGCCGGAGGGAAAAGTTTCCAAATTCCTTTCTATAAATTGATTTCACACAACGCAAGAGGAGGAAGTCTTGAATTGGTAATCCAAAATAAAAGCTATTCACTGCGTGTAAATTATAAAGAAGCTGAAATATTTACACTTGCATTATCAAGTTCTCTCCGGCAGTACAAAAATACCAATGATCATCTAAAAATACAGGCGATGAGAGAAATTTCCATGAATGAAAATTTCATCTGAAGACAAAATCAATTAACTATTAATATTCAAGATATGAAAAAACTAATTCCGTTCATCATACTTACCTTCAGTATATTTATCCTAAATTCCTGTTTTAAAGCCAATGACAATGTAGGACATGGCGGAAGATGTACAGGTTCCGCGTATTGTACAGCTTGCTCAAATTGCTCAGGGTGCGGACACTGCAACAGTGGTGGATCCTGTGGTGTTTGCCGTGGAGACTCCTCCGGAAGAACTTCATCGTCGGGAAAATCTACCAAAAGTAAATCTAAGAAACATCGATCTCCTGATTCTTATAATTATTCAAAAAAGACGCCCAGTAAGCCACCAAAGGTATTTATTGACAAAGTTAATGTCAATATTAATTCCAATAATAGAAATATTGCAGAAATTAAAACCATAAATATTTTTGAAAAGCCCACATCTAAATCCAGAATAATAGCAATAGTCCCTAAAGATACTAAACTGATAAAGTTGTCAACAGAAGGATCTTGGTACAAAGTACAGGTAAAATCAAGTGAAAAAGAAGGTTATGTTTTTAATAATGATCTAAAATAATCAAAAAAATGAAACAATTTCTCACCTTCTGTGCGTTATGTTGTTTCGCTGGTATTTTCAAACTTCCTATAGAATATTATACTTTTCTTAGAATTATTATTTCCATTGGAGCTTTATTGGTTTTATACAATACGCTGAGCTCTAAACAAAATTATTTCAGTATATTATTTCTAATCATTCTCATTCTTTTCAATCCCGTTTTTCCTTTTTATTTATATAGGAAAAGCATTTGGATCCCGATTGATATCATCACAGGAATTTTATTTCTGCTGATCAACTTCGTAGAAAGAAAAGAACAAAAAAAGGAAGAAGAAGCTCCTGAAGAAACTACGGAACAATCTGTTCCCATCCACCAAAGAACCGTTTCAAGAGACAGAATCATTAATCCTAAAAATCAAAAGAAGAATAACCATTATGGAGAACAATCAAATAACTGAAAATCTCAAAGCTCATTTTTTACGATTGTATCAAATGGCTATCTGTGATGATGATTTCAGTGCACTAGAATTAAAAATGCTCTACAAATGTGCAGAAGAAAGGGGAATTCCATCCAAAAATTTAGATGAAATCCTTTTAGATCCAATCAATTTAAAATCATCGGTACCACAGACTATTGAGGAGAAAGTAGATTATTTATATGATCTCACCGTAATGATCTGGGCAGATGGAATTGTTTCTCCAAACGAATATATTGCCATGCAAAAATACGTTCTGATGTTTGGTTTTGTAGAAGAAAATGCACCTGCCATTGTAGATTATCTTATTGAAGCCGTGAAAATCGGAAAGAATAAAAGTGAAATTTTATATGAATTAAAAAACTAACTTATCATGGATACCACCAGTATAAAAAATTTATTTAAACTCAAATCCGTTCCGATAGAGTCCAAACAGGAACATCTTCCTAAAAACGATATCATTCCAAGTGATGAATCTCTCGAAGAAACCCGAAAAAGGACCTATCATGAATCAGGTTACAGAGACAGCTCACGAACCAACGGAAACCACTCTACTCTATCCATTTGCCTAGATGCCGTTTATTCCAAATTTCAGAATGAGGAAAAGGAAATGGTCGAAAAACAGAAAAATCTGAAAGAATCCTACGTCAACGAACAAAAAAACAGAGAAACTGAAATTAAGGCGCTGACAGTATCACAGGAAACAAAAGAAGAGCAGCTAAAAAACAAAAATATAGAAATTGAAAATCATCAGCATACAATTGAAAATTTAAAAGCTGAAATCCTTGATCTACCCAGAAACCCGGAAAAGCACAATATAAAAGCGACAAGAGGAGCTTCTGCAAAATTTTGGATCGGGCTTTTCCTTTTGATTCCCATCACTTTATATTTAGGAACATTTTATATCTCAACTTCTTATTCAGCTTTTTTCAAAAGTTTTGATGCAAAAAGTACAATTATCCAAAGTGTTTTAGATGCACAGGCTTTCAGTAAAGCGTGGAACGAAGGTGTTATTGAAGGAGCTTTTGTAACCTTGATTCCGTTTGTATTTCTCGGATTGGGATATTTGATTCATATGTTTTGGGAGAATAAAACAAGAGCCAATTATATCAAGCTGGGATTATTATTTATCGTAACATTTATTTTCGACTGCATTTTAGCCTACGAAATTGAGTCAAAATTGTATGAATTAAACAAAACTTTTGAATCACCACCATTTGATATTAAAATTGCTTTTACTAAAATTCAGTTTTGGGGAATTATTTTCGCTGGATTCATTGTATACATTATTTGGGGACTGGTTTTCGACTTTGTAATGAAAGAGCACCGTGAAAAAGATAAGATCAAAAATGAACAGGAAATCAGACAGAAGAGGATTGAGTTCTTTCAGGAAAAAATCAATGTCCTGAAAAAGGAAATTGAAGAAATCCTGACCAATATCGGAAGTACAAAAGAATTAATTATCAAAACACGAGGAAGAATAGAAGAACTTCAGAATATTATTGACGGTGTGATCATACCTACTAAAGATTACAAATTGTATGCGTCAGAGTATGTTCAAGGCTGGATCACTTTTATCGGTGAAAAAATAGCAGTATCAAGAACGGAAAAGCAAACGATGATTGATGACTGCATTTCAACCTACAATGCCAATCTGGAAACCGTGGGTGCTAATTCTGACAATCAAAATTTAGTGTATTTATCATCTTTATAACTGAAAATTATGAAAAAGATATTCTATTTATTATTCATTATTTCTTTGGTTTCTTGTTGCAAAGAACAACCTCCAACACCGTGCACAAATTGTCCACCAGCTGTTGATTCTAATAATATTAATCTTAGTATTTTAATTGATTTATCAGACAGAATTGATCCTATAACCAATCCAAATCCCACCATGCAGTATTTTCAGCGGGATGCAGAATATATCAAAGCTATTGAAAAAGGATTTTTAAATCATATTAAATCAAAAAGAATCATCACATACGATGATCAGATGCAGGTTTTCTTCAATCCGGAGCCTTCAGATCCGAAAATGAACGAGCTTACAAAAGAATTGAAGGTTTCTTTTAATAAAGATATTCCAAAAAGTTATTTTGATTCTGTTGACAAAAAATATTCGGAATTACCTCTAAATATTTATCAATCAGCAATAAAAGATGGCAAATATGTAGGGTCAGATATATGGGAATTTTTCAAAAACAAAGTGAAAGATTACTGCATTAAAGATGATCGCAGAAACATTCTTTTCATTTTGACCGACGGCTATATGTATCATGAAAATACTAAGTTTGATGAAAAGAAGGAAAATTCATACAAAACTTCCTATTTAACAACCAAGCTAATAAAAACTAACAACCTGACAACTTCCGGTTTTAAAGATACCATTGAAAAAAATGGCTATGGCTTTGTAAAAGCAAATGAAAACCTGAGTAATCTCGAAGTTATTGTTTTAGGAATCAATCCCGAAAAAGGAAATCCTTTTGAAGAAGCTGTTATTAAAGAATATTGGGAAAATTGGTTTAAAGAAATGAAAATCAAAAAGTATCAGATCAAATCTGCCGATCTCCCTTCCAATCTGGAGCCCATTATCTTAAAAGCTATTTCAGGAAAATAAAAACACACTCTAATATATTTAACCAAAAAAGCGAAGAATTAAATTTCCTCGCTTTTATTTATTTTCTTATCATTTCCGTATGCGGAATATCATCTTCAAGATACTTCTTCCCCGTATCTATAAATCCGAATCCACTATAGAATCTTAAAAGATAATCCTGTGCAGATATTTTGATTTCAGAAGTATGAAAACGGTTTTCTACTGTTTCTACGGCATATTGTATCAGCTGTTTTCCCAGACTTTTACCTCTCGCCTGCTCTGTCGTCAGAACTCTGCCGAAGGAAGTTTCATCATATTTTATTCCTTTGTCAAAAACACGGCAATAGGCAAGCACTTCTCCGTCTTCCTCAGCCCAGATGTGAACTGCTTTCTGATCATAATTATCCAAGTCAGGATAAGGACAATTCTGTTCAATAACAAAAACGTCAATACGTGCTTTCAGTACTGAATACAATTCGGGAACTGTGAACTCATCAAACGTTTTGATTTTCCAGATAATATTACTCATCGAAGCTTATATTATTATTGATTAAAAACTCATTGGTCTTCTGAATAAAATTAAGAATGTTATCTCCGCCCTCTTTCTTTTCTGCTGAGGTCACATACAGTTCAGGAAGATCTTCCCAGGTTTTATGAAGCTCAGCTTTATAATCTTCTACGTTTTTAACAGCAACGTTTGGTTTTAGTTTATCAGACTTGGTAAATACAATAGAAAAAGGTATTCCACTCTCCCCACACCATTGGATAAATTCCAGATCAATTTTCTGTGGAGTGTGTCTTATATCTACCAATACAAAAAGATTGACAAGATTTCTTCTGTTCAGAATATAATTCGTGATCAGCTTTTCAAAATCCTTTCGCTGAACTTTTGAAACCTTTGCATAACCGTAGCCCGGTAAATCCGTAAGGTACCAGTTTTCATTCACTAAAAAATGATTGATCAGCTGGGTTTTTCCTGGAGTCTGTGATGTCTTGGCCAGGTCTTTATGGTTCATCATTGCGTTGATCAATGATGACTTTCCTACGTTTGATCTTCCGATAAAAGCATATTCAGGAATATTAGGTTCAGGGCATTCCTGCCATTTTCCGCTGCTCTTTACAAACTCTGCTGTCTTGATAATCATTGTTGAATGTATTTTAGAAAAATAAACCATTAAGAAAAGCTCTTAATGGTCATTTTATGATGTATTTATTAAACTTTATCTTTTATCCAGTTGTACAGGATTTCATTGAATTCATCCGGCTTCTCCATCATGGCTGCATGGCCGCAATGATCTATCCAGAATAAATCCGAATTCGGAATAAACTTGTGCATGTCTTCTGCTACTTCGGGAGGAGTTACATTATCCTGTTTACCCCAGATCAGACACGTAGGTGTCGTAATCTTCGGAAGGTCGTTCAGCATATTGTGTTTGATGGCACTTCTTGCCAGCATTACTGTTTTTATTCCTTTCATTCTGTCATTTACCACCGCAAAAACTTCATCCACAAGATCCTCTGTCGCAATCTTTGGATCATAGAAAACCTCTTCCGTTTTCTTTCTGATATAAGACCGGTCATTTTTCCTTGGAAAACTGTCCCCGAAAGTTCTTTCATACAATCCGGAACTTCCTGTAAGCACAAGATTTTTCACCAAATCAGGTCTTGCTAAAGTCAAGATAAGCCCTACATGCCCTCCCATTGAGTTTCCCATAATGGTAACCGGACCTGAAATATGACTTTCTATAAACTTGATAATATATTTTGCGATAGTGGTAAGATTCGTATTGAGCACCGGCAGATCATAGATCGGCAACTGAGGAACATATACTTTAAAGCCTCTTTCCGAAAAAAAATCTACCATTTTATCGAAATTACTCAAACCACCCATTAACCCGTGCAACAGCACTAATGGATGTCCTTCTCCCGCTTCTACATAGGAATATTTCTTTTCTTTTTTTGTACTAAATATCATAAAACGCCTTAATAAAGCCTTGCAAAAATACAAATTAAACCTCAAAAAAATTTTGATTATCCTAATTTAAGATAAAAATAATATAATATTCTCCTTTTTAACTTTTTTTTTCAAACACGCTTTATTATGGGCTAAATAACACTCTCAGCAACTATCTTCATATCAGTATTTTACATTATTGAAATTCAATCTCTGATAAAACTTATTAACATTGAGTCAAAAAGTGGGAAAAAGTGGGAAATTTTGGAAATTATTATATAAATTTGTCCCAAATGAAAAATTTCATTGGGACATATGAGTGTAAAATTGACGACAAAGGCCGCTTAAAAGTTCCTTCATCTTTAATTAAACAGATGGAAAACTTCGAAGACAAGGCATTTGTAGTCAAGAGATCTGTGTTCCAACCCTGTCTGGAAGTCTATCCTATGAATGCGTGGGACAAACTGATGGGCAAAATTAATAAACTGAACAGATTCATAAAAAAGAATGCTGATTTCATACGAATGTTTACGGCAGGAGTAAAAACAGTAGAATTGGATAATGCAGGAAGATTACAGATCTCAAAAGACCTGACCGTTTTTGCAAATCTTCAGAAAGATATTGTGATTACCAGCGCAGGAGAACTTTTCGAGATTTGGGACAAAGATGCCTATGAAAAGGTAATTGCTACCAATGAAGCTGATTTTGCAAGCCTTGCCGAAGATGTGATGGGCTCTTTTGACGAAGAATAGCGATAGTAGGTTATTAATTAATAGTATTAAATAAAAAACACAATTAAGCATGTATCATAACCCCGTTTTGTTGAAGCAGAGTGTTGATGATTTGGTGACGAATCCTGACGGAATATATGTGGACTGCACCTTTGGAGGCGGAGGCCACTCCAGGGAGATTTTGAGCAGACTTTCTGATAAAGGAAGATTGTTCAGCTTTGACCAGGATCTGGATGCACTTAAAAATACAATTGATGACCCTAGATTTACATTGGTTAATCAGAATTTCAGATTTCTGGAAAACTCATTACTGATGTACGGAGTTCCTCAGGTAGACGGTGTTTTGGCTGACCTGGGTGTTTCTTCACACCAGTTTGATGAAGCAGACAGAGGTTTCTCTACAAGAAGCAATGCTCCTTTAGATATGAGGATGAATGTAATGCAGAACCTCGATGCCAAAAGAGTGATCAATGAATATGAAGAAAGTGAACTGGCAGATCTTTTCTATCACTATGGAGAATTAAGAGAAGCAAGAAAACTGGCCAGAGAAATTGTTCACCACAGAAAAACAAAAAGCATAGATACTACTGAGGATCTGAAAAAGCTTTTCAGCTACATTCCGCCTCACAAGGTTAATAAGTTCTATGCACAGCTTTTTCAGGCGATAAGAATTGAAGTTAATCAGGAGCTTGAAGTATTAAAAGAAATGCTGGTTCAGGCTTACAATGTATTGAAACCGGAAGGAAGACTCGTTGTTATTTCTTACCACTCTTTAGAAGACCGTTTGGTAAAAAGATTCCTGAAAAACGGAATGTTCGAAGGAGAGCCGGAAAGAGATATTTACGGAAATTATAGAAAGGCATTCGAATTGATAAAGAGTAAAGCGATCATTCCTGATGACCAGGAGATCGAAGAAAACTCTAGAGCAAGAAGTGCCAAAATGAGAACAGGAATAAAGATATAAATGATAAATCGTAAGTGATAAGCGATATCAATTATCTTTTATCATTAATCAATTATAAAAAAGCTTTGGCAAAAAGAACAACAAATCGCCCCCAGAAAAGACTCACTTTTATAGATATTATAAAAGGAAACTTTCTGAACCGTGATGAGATCAAAATACATTACAAGTATTTTCTCCTGTTGTTTATACTGATGATGGCCATGATTTACACCAACCATCTCGTCAATAAAAAAATTAAAATTGTAAACGCCTTAAAGGAGGAAACAGAAGAATACAAATCAAGAAACGCTTACGCCCAGAGTAAGCTGATCAAAGTAAAAATGGAATCAGAGCTGGGGAAAGAGGTCGCCCGGGATTCATTGATGACCCTGGAAAACCACCCTCACAAATTGCTAATAAAACTGGACAGTACAGATGCAAAAGCAAAATGAATACGACAATAAACGTAAGAAAACGTTACGATGGGGCTACCTCTTTGCAGTGGTAGCTTTGTGCGTGTTTGTCATGTTCTTGGCAAGAATTGTTATTCTGCAGAATACCAATGTTCAGGAAATTAAAGACGATTACATTAATAAAAACTATCGTGAAGCCACATTAAAGGCTGCCCGCGGTAATCTTTTTGCGTCTGACGGCTCTATCCTTGCAACCACAGTGATGCGGTATGACATTTATCTTGACTTCAAAACGATGAAAGATACAGTGTACTCCAACAACATCGGAGCGCTTACAGATTCATTGAGCAAAATGTTCGGAAAATCCAGAGGAGAATTCAGACAGAAATTTGACGAGCAGAAGAAAAAGAAAAACCAATACTACACGTTGGTAAAAGGCCTTGACTTTGACCAATACGACAGAATCAGAAAGTTCCCGATCTTTAAAAGAGGTAAAAATAAAGGAGGTTTTATTGTTGACCGAAATTATAAAAGAGAATTGGCTACTTCGGAAATCGGGGCCGGAACCATTGGTATGGATAACGGTGAGCTTAAATCCGGACTTGAGGGTGCTTTCTCCAAATACCTGACAGGAACAGACGGGAAAAGACTTGAACAAAGAATCAATTCTTCTCAATGGAAACCTATTGACTTCTGGAAAGTACAGGAGCCTGTAGACGGAGAAGATGTATATACTACCTTAGATCTTAGAATTCAAGACATTGCACACTCTGCTCTGGAGAAACAGCTGATCCATTTTGAAGCAAAACACGGAACCGTGATTGTGATGGAGGTTGAGACCGGAAAAGTACGTGCACTTGTCAACTTAAGAAGAACAGATTCAGGAGATTACGAAGACTCTTACAACTATGCCCTGAAAGATAATATTGAGCCGGGATCCACTTTTAAAACCATTTCGCTTCTGGCAGCAATGGATGATGGTTTCATTGATGAGAACACCACTGTAAATGTAGGAAACGGTGTCTGGACTTATGCAAAACAGAGAATCTCAGACGGGCACGGCGGAGGAACGTATGATATCAGTGATGTTTTAGCGAAATCCAGTAATGTGGGAACGGCAAAACTGATCACAAAATATTACGCAGAAAAACCGCAGATATTTCTTGATCACCTGAAGCGCTGGAAACTGTTCGATAAAATGGATATAGAACTTCCGGGAATCACAAAACCGAAAATTGTAACTCCACAAAATAAAAGATGGAATGCTGCAACGCTGGCTTCTATTTCTTACGGATACTCTTCCAACGTTAACCTTTTACAATTGACAACTTTCTACAACGGAGTTGCCAACGGAGGTAAAATGCTTAAACCACTATTCATCGATAAAATCATGAAAGATGGGAAAGTAATGTACAACGCCAAGCCTGAAGTAATGGTGAATAAAATGGCTTCGGAAAAGGCTATTAAAATGATGACCAATGCTTTAACCAAAGCCGTAGAAAAAGGAACGGGACGAAGCATCTTCACTCCTAACCTTAAAATGGCAGGTAAAACCGGAACTGCAAGATTTGAATACTGGCTGCCCGGCCCTATGAAATACAGAGCATCATTCGCAGGATTTTATCCCGCAGACGCACCAAAATATACCTGTTATGTAATGATCAGTGAACCCAATACATCAATAGGATTTTATGGAGGACCTGTTTCAGCACCCGTGTTTAAGGAAATTGCAGGAAAAACGTTCCTGAAAACACCTCAGAATATTGAAAAAGAAATGCTTGTAGACAAAAAGGTAAACCTGAGTAAAATGGTTGAACCTAATGTAAAAATAGCAGTCAATGATAAGCAAATGCCTAATGTTGTAGGATTAATCGGTAAAAACGTTATCCCGCAACTGGAAAACTTAGGCTACCGCGTCGACTATAAAGGAGTGGGAAGAATTAAAGAACAATTCCCATTAGAAGGCACAACAATCAGTAAGAACCAGAGAATTTATTTGTCTCTGCAGAATTAAAACAAAGTCCCGCAAGGACAATTTAAACCAAAATAAGGCAAAGCCTTATTGATAAAAATGATTATAACAGAATTAGTAAACAGAATCCCAGTACTGGAAATTCACGGTGATAACAATCGTGAGGTTACAGAATTGGTGATCGACAGCAGAAAGGTTACGGAAAATGCTCTTTATATCGCGATGAGAGGTACCGTGGTGGATGGACATTCATTCATTGCATCTGCTATTGAAAAAGGTGCTGCAGCAATTGTTTGCGAAGAATTTCCAGAAACATTGGTTGAAAATGTAACCTATATTCAGGTAAAAGATGCCTCTAAAGCTCTGGGTCACCTTGCTTCCAATTTCTACGGAAACCCTTCTCAGAAACTAAAACTGATAGGCGTTACGGGAACTAATGGAAAAACATCTGTTTCTACCCTTCTTTTTGATGTTTTCAAAAACCTGGGCTATGAATCTGCATTGCTTTCCACTGTTGAAATCAGAATTGGTGAAGAGATTATTCCTGCTACCCATACCACTCCTGATGTAATTACAATCAACAGGATTTTGGCAGAAGCGGTAGAAAAAGGATGCGAATTTGCTTTCATGGAAGTAAGCTCACACGGAATCGCTCAAAACAGAATTGAAGGATTACACTTCAAAATAGCAGGTTTCACCAACCTTACTCATGATCATTTAGATTATCATAAAACCTTCGAAGAATATTTAAAAACAAAAAAAAGGTTCTTTGACCAATTAGAAGATACAGCCATTGCTATTACCAATTTAGATGATAAAAATGGGAATGTCATGCTTCAGAATACTAAGGCCAAAAAGAAGTCCTATGCTTTGAAAACCATGGCAGATTATCACGGAAAGCTTTTAGAAGTAGATTTCAACGGAATGCTGTTGAACTTTAACGGAAAAGAATTCTGGACGACTCTCACCGGAAAATTCAATGTATATAATTTGCTGCTTGTATTCGGAATTGCTGAAGAACTTGGTTTTGAACAAGATGAAATTCTTCAGGCAGTCAGCAAACTAAAAAGAGTTTCCGGAAGATTTGAAACATTCAAATCTGATGGTGGAATTTTCTTTATCGTAGATTATGCGCACACTCCGGATGCATTGGAAAATATTCTGGACAGCATCAACGATATCAGAACCAAAAACGAAAGATTAATCACCGTATTCGGCTGCGGAGGAGACAGAGATCACTCCAAAAGACCTGAAATGGGAAATATTGCCACTAAAAAATCAACACTGGCAATCATCACTTCAGATAATCCGAGAACAGAAGATCCTGCGCAGATCATCAAAGAAATTGAAGCAGGCGTTGAACCTCAGAACTTCAGCAAATACACTTCAATTCCGGACAGAAGAGAAGCCATAAAGATGGCCATAAAATTTGCAGAACCTAAAGATATTGTTTTGGTTGCCGGAAAAGGCCACGAAACCTATCAGGAGATAAATGGTGTAAAACATCATTTTGATGACAAAGAAGTAATTAATGAGCTTTGGAAATTAATGAGCAAGTAAATTACAAGCGATAATTGATCAATAATAGCTGATTTTATCATTCATCAATTATCAATGATTATTTATTAACAATTGAAACTATGCTATACTATCTATACGAATATCTAACCAACCATGGAATTCACGTTCCGGGATTAGGATTGTTGAAATACATTTCCTTCCGTGCCGGAATGGCTGTATTATTCTCTCTGATTATTGCTCTTGTCTACGGAAAAAGAGTAATCAATTACCTGAGAACAAAACAAATGGGAGAATTGGTACGTGATCTTGGATTAGATGGCCAAAAACAAAAAGAAGGAACTCCTACCATGGGAGGGCTTATCATCATTTTGGCAACCATCATTCCCGTATTGCTGTTTACAAGAATTACCAATGTGTATATTGTACTGTTGCTGGTTTCAATGTTTTGGATGGGAGCAATCGGGTTCCTTGATGATTATTTAAAGAAAATCAAAAAAAATAAAGACGGATTAAGTGGTAAATTCAAAATTGTAGGCCAGGTTGGCTTAGGGCTAATTGTCGGAATTACAATGTATTTCCACCCGGATATTACCGTTAAAAGAAAATATGCCGATGCTAAAGTGGTGAACAGAAATAATGTAGAGCAGAATTTCATGCCTACGGAAAAAATTACTGTTTCTACCGTTCCCTTTGCAAAGAACAATGAGTTTGATTATAGCGGAATTTTGTTTTGGATGAATGATAAAGATGCCCATGAGTGGGCATGGATTGTCTTTATTCCTATTGTCATCTTCATTGTAACAGCAGTTTCAAACGGTGCCAATATTACAGACGGAATAGACGGTCTGGCGGCTGGGACAAGTGCCATTATACTACTCACGCTGGCTCTTTTCGCTTACCTTTCCGGGAATATCATCTTTGCAGACTACCTTAATATAATGTTCCTTCCGAATATGGGTGAAACCACCATTTTTGCTGTGGCAATGGTAGGTGCAGTGATCGGGTTCTTCTGGTACAACACCTATCCTGCACAGGTTTTCATGGGAGATACCGGAAGTTTGATGCTGGGAGGAGTAATTGCCGTTCTAGCAATCATTTTAAGAAAAGAATTATTGATTCCTGTATTATGTGGAATCTTCCTGATTGAAAACCTGTCTGTAATGCTTCAGGTAGTCGTTTTCAAATACAGAAAAAGAAAATACGGGCTGGAATATGCCCAAAACAATAGACTATTCAAAATGTCACCATTACATCACCATTATCAGAAAGAAGGGTTCCACGAAAGTAAAATCGTGAACAGAATGATTATCATCGGTGTAATACTGGCTATTGTATGTCTGATCACATTAAAAATGAGATAAAAATTAAAAGCTGTAGCAATAAGCTTAAAGCTTAAAGCCTATAGCATAAAGCTTTTATAATATGAAAATAGTTGTTTTAGGAGGTGGAGAAAGCGGATGCGGCGCTGCTTATTTGGCTAAAAAGAAAGGTCTGGAAGTATTTCTTTCAGATAAAGGAGCCATTAAGGATAACTATAAGCAGTTTCTTACCGATAATGAAATTGAATTTGAAGAAGGAAACCACGATGAAGAAAGGATTTTAAATGCTGACTGGATCGTAAAAAGCCCGGGAATTCCGAAAAAAGCGGAGATCATCCACAAGATTCATGAAAAAGGAATCAGGCTTTCCTCAGAAATTGAATTTGCTTCTGAATTTACAGATGCAAAGATCATTGCCATTACCGGAAGCAACGGAAAAACAACCACTACATCCCTGATCTACTACATCCTGAAAAACGACGGATTGAATGTAGGTTTGGGTGGAAATATCGGCTATAGCTTTGCCAAGCAGGTTGCAGACGAAAACCATGAATATTATGTACTGGAGGTAAGCTCGTTTCAGTTAGATGATATTCAGAATTTCAGACCTTATATTTCTTTATTGTTGAATCTGTCTAAAGATCACCTGGATCAGTACAACTACAACTATGAAGAATATGCCTTAGCAAAGTTCAGAATCACTGAAAATCAGGAAAATGATAATTTCTTCATCTATAACAAGGATGATGAAATGAGCAAAAATCTTCTTGAAAAACTTGAAATAAAGGCTAAAATGGTTCCTTTCTCAACAAAAGAGAAGTTACCTGAAGGAGGTTTTGTGAATGAAGATGAGATTGTGGTAAAAATGAAAGACGAGTTCTCAATGAAAGTTGATGAATTGTCTCTATTGGGAAATCATAATGTAGCGAATAGTTTGGCAGCATCTATTGCCGGTAAGATATTAAAAATCAACAATGAAAGCATCAGACATTCACTGATGACCTTCCAGGCTGTAGAACACAGATTGGAATTGGTGACTGAAATTGACAGTGTAAAATACATCAATGACAGTAAGGCAACCAACGTGAATGCCACTTACTATGCTTTGGAAAGTATGAAAACACCAACCGTATGGATCGTTGGTGGATTAGATAAAGGAAACGACTATACCGAAATTGAAGATTTAGTTAAAAGAAAAGTAAAGGCCATTGTGTGTCTTGGAATTGATAATAAGAAGATCATAGATTTCTTTAAAGATAAAAAAGAAGTTATTTATGATACTTCAAGCATGGAAGAAGCCGTGAGAATTTCAAAATCACTGGCTAAAAAGGGTGATACTGTTTTACTATCTCCATGCTGCGCAAGCTTTGACTTGTTCAAAAGCTATGAAGACAGAGGACGCCAGTTTAAACAACAGGTATTAAAAGCCAATGGCCAATAGCCAGGAGCCAATAACATTTCATATGGACGAACAGAACACAGAAAGCAGATTTGAATTTCTAAAGGGCGATAAAGTACTTTGGATGGTCATCCTTGTGATCTCCATCTTCTCTATTTTCCCGGTATACTCTGCAAGTTCAAATCTCGAATACATTGTTAATAACGGGACCACAACAGGTCACGTGATCAAACATAT
Organism: Prosapia bicincta; assembly: GCA_036971475.1. Taxonomy (NCBI): domain Eukaryota; kingdom Metazoa; phylum Arthropoda; class Insecta; order Hemiptera; family Cercopidae; genus Prosapia; species Prosapia bicincta. The sequence goes on along the minus strand of JBAIZL010000007.1, from coordinate 60,334,000 downwards.
GTTCTTTGTAGTCTTAGGATTAGCCATTATGAGACTGGTAGGAACCATAAAATATGAATACATCGGAAAGCTCAGCAGTATCCTGCTCGGCCTTATGATTGTTCTGTTGATTGTCACCATGTTTACCGGACAAACCATTGACGGAGCCAGTGCTTCCAGATGGTTGAAAATACCGGGAACACCAATTTCCTTCCAGCCTTCATCATTTGCTTTTTTAATGTTAATCATCTATCTGTGCAGATATTTAACCAAAAAGATCACCAGAGAAAGGCTTCCGATAGAGAATATCATGTATATTTTCGGGCCTATCCTGCTTGTTTTCGTATTGGTAGCAAAGGATAATGGTTCCACGGCATTAATGATTTTAATGGTTTCCGTTGTGGTTCTTGTCATAGGACAGCTTCACTGGAAATACATTGCAGGGTTTATCTCAGCATCATTTGTAGCCATTGTTCTATTTTTATTAATAGCGCTGAATACAAATATGATCGGTGGTAACCGTGTTCACACATGGATGAGCCGTGTAGAAACATTTACTTCAAGCAAAGCAAAATCTGCCGACGTGGATGATGAGAGTGTAAAAGCGAAAAACTATCAGGTAATGCAGGCCAAAGCAGCCATTGTACATGGTGGGATTACCGGAATGGGGCCAGGAAAAAGTGCATTGAAACAAATGCTTCCACAGTCTGCCTCCGACTTTATTTTCGCGGTCATTGTAGAAGAATACGGAGTGATAGGAGCTGCTTTTCTGATCAGTTTATATCTGATTATGATGATTAGGATCGTGATGATTGCCAGTAAGATGCCTGCATTTTTTGGATCGTTGCTCGTGCTCAGTCTTGGAGTGATGATTTTTATTCAGCTTTCGGTAAATATCGCTGTTGCAGTGAATCTGATTCCGGTAACAGGACAGCCGCTGCCTTTGATCAGTTATGGAGGAACCTCAATGCTGGTCACCTATTTACAGTTAGGCATTATTTTAAATATAAGCTCAAGGATTCAGATTTATGATGAAGAAGGAATGGGCAAAAAACAAAGTATAGCAGAAATAAACGATATCGCTTAAAATGGACAAAAAATTAAAAATAGTATTATCCGGCGGAGGAACAGGAGGACATATCTTCCCGGCTATCGCCATTGCGGATGAGATCAGAAAGAGATTTCCTGAAGCAGAATTTTTGTTCATTGGTGCCAAAGGGAAAATGGAAATGGAAAAAGTTCCTCAGGCAGGCTATAAAATCGAAGGAATTGATATCGCAGGAATAGACAGAGGAAAACTGTTATCCAATCTGGGACTTCCTTTCAAGATTCTGAAAAGTTTATCAAAATCTAAAAGGATCATCAAAAACTTCGCTCCCGATTTTGCTGTAGGAACCGGAGGATTTGCCAGCGGACCAGCGCTATATGAGGCAAGCAAAATGGGAATTCCGATTTTTATTCAGGAACAAAATGCTCACGCAGGAGTTACCAATAAGATTCTAAGCAAAAAAGCGAAAGCCGTTTTCACAGCCTATCCAAAAGTAGAAGGTTTTCCGGCAGAGAAAATAAAATTCCTGGGAAATCCGATTCGTGAGAACATCGTTTCAGGAATGCAGGAAACCGATCAGGCAAAAGAAAAAATGGGATTGAATAAAGACAAACTTACAATTCTGTCTGTAGGAGGTTCTTTAGGCTCCAGAACATTGAATAATGCCTGGAAATCTCATTTAGAACAAATTATAGATAAAGATTATCAGCTGATCTGGCAGACAGGAAAGCTTGATTATAAAGATATTATAAACGAAACAAAAGATGCAGCCACCGGAAACATTCAGATCCTTGAATTCATCAAAGACATGGAACTGGCTTATTCTGCAGCTGATATTATCGTTTCCAGAGCCGGAGCAATTGCCATTTCAGAGCTGGCAGTAGCACAAAAGCCGGTACTTTTGGTTCCTTTCCCTTTTGCAGCGGAAGACCACCAAACCAAAAATGCCATGAATCTGGTTGAAAAAAATGCAGCCAGAATGGTAAAAGACTCTGAAATGCAGGAAAAATTCTGGAATACATTATCAGAGATCTGCGAAAATGAAAGTGTAAGAAAAGAAATGTCCGACAATCTGAAATATTTTGCCAAGCCAAATGCAGCAAAAGAGATTGTAGACGAGATATTCAAAGTAATAAAATAATTAGTAAAGGCTTCGACAAGCTCAGCCTGACACCGTTAAAGTTTAATTTATTAACGAGTCATTGATGTTAGCTGATTAAAGCCTTATAATATAAAATATTAGTAATAAAACTCTGAACTGGTTCAAGAGTTTAAAGATTAAAATATAAATGAACATTTTACAAACATATCAGACTTTTTACTTCGTTGGAATCGGAGGTATCGGAATGAGTGCATTAGCGCGCTATTTCAATGCATCCGGAAAAAAAGTATTGGGTTACGACAAGACCAATACCAAATTGACTCAGAATCTGATGAATGAAGGGATTGATATTGTTTTTGAAGACCTTATTGATGAAAGGATAACTTCTCTCCAGAAAGAAGATACATTGGTGATCTATACTCCAGCCATCAAAACGCTTGGAATATTGGATTATTTCAATGAAAATCAGTTTGAAGTATTGAAACGAGCTAAGGTTTTAGGATTAATTACTGAAAATACAGACTGTATTGCTATAGCAGGAACCCACGGAAAAACGACAACGTCTACTCTTGTGGCTCATTTATGCAAAGAAGCAGATCTTCCTTTCTCATGCTTTTTAGGAGGAATTTCCGAAAACTTTAAATCCAACTTCCTGTACAATGGTTCTACTTATTCTGTAGTTGAAGCGGATGAATATGACAGAAGCTTCCTCAACCTTTCCCCGGACTGGGCAGTAGTAACTTCTACAGATGCTGACCACCTGGATATTTATGGAGATAAAAGCCATATCGAAGAAGGATTCAGACAGTTTGCAGCTTTAGTCCCTCAAGACCAACAGCTTTTTGTAAGAAAAGGACTGGAAATTGGTAGAGGACACCAAACCTATGCTGTGAATGAGCCTGCAGACTATTATTCTGACAACCTGCGTATGGAGCATGATAAAATTTATTTTGACTTCCATACTCCTGTTGAAACAATAAAGGATTTCGTTTGGGAAATTCCAGGAATCCATAATGTGGAAAATGCTACTGTAGCACTGGCTATTCTGCATAATTTAGGCGCAGATTTTGATACGCTGAAAAAAGCTATTGCCAACTTTAAAGGAATTAAAAGAAGATACACGAAACATATTTATCAAAATGGTAAAATTTACATTGATGATTATGCCCACCATCCTACAGAAATCAATGCTGTAATGGGCTCAATCAAAACATTTTATCCTGATAAAAAACTATTGGTAGCCTTCCAGCCCCACCTTTTCAGCAGAACAAGAGATTTCGCGGACGGGTTTGCAGAAAGTTTAAGCAAAGCAGATGAACTTATTCTGCTTGATATTTACCCTGCAAGAGAACTTCAGGAAAACTTTGAAGGAATTACTTCAAGCTGGCTGCTGGATAAAGTAACATTAGATAAAAAAGAAGTATCAACATTATCAGATGCTTTTGAAAAAATAAAAGAAAAAGATTTTGACATCCTTCTTACCGTAGGCGCAGGAAATATAGACACCCTGTATGATCCTATCTGTGAATGGATAAGTAAATTGTAAAAAGTAATAATGTATTTAAGTATTCATGAATACATTTTACATAAATACATGAATACAAAAAATGTATGAAAAATAAATACAGAATATTAAAAATTGCTGTCACTGTAATCATCCTTGGATTGTTACTGAGTTTCTCGTTGAAGAGATTCAGCCACCAACAGATTACAGACAATAAGATTTCTGTAAAAATGAGTGAAAAAACTCCGGTTTATTTTGTAGATGAAAAAGATATCAGGGAGATTGTAAAAAAAGAAAATCCTTCAGGAAATGTAGGTGATCTTAATATTCCGTCCTTAGAAAAAAGAATCAATGCACTTCCGGCGGTCGATAGTGCCAATGTCTATCTGAACCTGAATGGAAAACTGAATCTGGATATCAAGCAGAGAGTTCCTGTTTTCAGACTTAATAAGGATGGAAAAGATTTTTATGTAGATGAAAAAGGGATTGAATTTCCAATCTCAAGAACCTATTCTCATCCATGTATGCTGGTAACCGGAAATGTACAGCCAGATGAATATGAAAAGCTGGCAGAGTTGGTAGGAAAGATAGATAAAGATGATTTCAGTAAGAAATATTTTATCGGGATTTCAAAAAGCAAAGACAGCTACAGTCTTCTGACAAGTGAAGGAAATTACCGGGTAGAAATTGGAGATTTGGATAATATTGATTTTAAAGTAAAAGGATTTAAAACCTTTGTGGAAAAATATCTTGTGTATCAGGATCCGCAGAAGTACAGCATGGTTTCAGTAAAATACCAGAATCAGATTGTTACTACTTTAAATCCTTATTTTAAAGAAAATGATAGTATTTTAAAAGCTGGAAAAATGGAACTGGCAAAAGCACCTACTCCAATGACCACAGCAAAGAAGACAGAGACTAGGCCAAAAATAGCGGAAGCAAAAAAGACAAGCTCTACTCCTGTAAAAACAAAAGAAAGTACAAAAACACATACAAAAGAAGCTAAAAAACCAGAGAAAAAATCAAGCGCTAAGGCCTTGTCCAAGCCAAAGGCAAAAGTAAAAATAGAATAAGTCCTTCCAGGAAATTCAATACACAAACAGGAGATCATCCTTAGAGAAAAAAAAGGAAAAAGTAGAAAAAATCAAATCGATATAAAAATGGAAAATCAAGAGTATTCAGTAGGTCTGGACATCGGGACAACAAAGATAGTCGCGATTGTCGGAAGAAGGAATGCACACGGGAAAATAGAAGTTCTCGGTGTAGGAAAAGCTAAAAGTCTTGGTGTTCATAAAGGTATTGTGAATAATATTTCACAGACTATTAATTCAATCAAGGCTGCAGTATCCGAAGCACAATCCAGTGCTGGCGTTCCTATCCGCAAAGTTACGGTAGGTATTGCAGGAAAACACATTCGTTCTCTGCAGCACTCCGATTATATTATGCGTGAAC
>JBAIZL010000007.1:60307724-60322724 GCA_036971475.1 Prosapia bicincta | reverse complement strand
ATTATGATTTACTATAATTCTGCTACTACCTTCCTATCTACAATTATGTTTTACTACAATTACACTACGACCATCCTAACTACAATTATGTTTTACTACAATTACACTACTACTTTCCTAACTACAATTAGGTTTTACTACAATTACAATACTACCTCCCTAACTATAATTATGTTTTACTACAATTACACTACTACCTCCCTACCTACAATTATGTTTTACTACAATTACACTACTACCTCCCTAACTACAATTGTTTTACTACAATTACACTACTACCTCCCTACCTACAATTATGTTTTACTACAATTACACTACTACCTACCTACCTACAATTATGTTTTACTACAATTACACTACTACCTCCCTAACTACACTTATGTTTTACTACAATTACACTACTACCTCCCTAACTACACTTATGTTTTACTACAATTACACTACTACCTCAATAACTACACTTAGGTTTTACTACAATTACACTACTACCTCCCTAACTAAAATTATGTTTTACTACAATTACACTACTACCTCCCTAACTACAATTAGGTTTTACTACAATTATAATACTACCTCCCTAACTACATTTGTTTTACTACAATTACTCTACTACCTCCCTAACTACACTTATGTTTTACTACAATTACACTACTACCTCCCTAACGACAATTGTTTTACTACAATTACACTACTACCTCCCTAACTACACTTATGTTTTACTACAATTACACTACTAGCGCCCTAACTACAATTATTTTACTACAATTACACTACTACCTCCCTAACTACACTTATGTTTTACTACAATTACACTACTACCTCCCTAACTACACTTATGTTTTACTACAATTACACTACTACCTCTCTAACTACACTTATGTTTTACTACAATTGCACTACTGCCTCCCTAACTACACTTATGTTTTACTACAATTACACTACTACCTCCCTAACTACAATTAGGTTTTACTACAATTATAATACTACCTCCCTAACTACATTTGTTTTACTACAATTACTCTACTACCTCCCTAACTACACTTATGTTTTACTACAATTACACTACTACCTCCCTAACGACAATTGTTTTACTACAATTACACTACTACCTCCCTAACTACACTTATGTTTTACTACAATTACACTACTAGCGCCCTAACTACAATTATTTTACTACAATTACACTACTACCTCCCTAACTACACTTATGTTTTACTACAATTACACTACTACCTCCCTAACTACACTTATGTTTTACTACAATTACACTACTACCTCTATAACTACACTTATGTTTTACTACAATTGCACTACTGCCTCCCTAACTACACTTATGTTTTACTACAATTACACTACTACCTCCCTAACTACAATTGTTTTACTACAATTACACTAATGCCTCCCTAACTACACTTATGTTTTACTACAATTACACTACTACCTCTCTAACTACACTTATGTTTTACTACAATTACACTACTACCTCCCTAACTACACTTATGTTTTACTACAATTACACTACTGCCTCCCTAACTACACTTATGTTTTACTACAATTACACTACTACCTCTCTAACTACACTTATGTTTTACTACAATTACACTACTACCTCCCTAACTACAATTGTTTTACTACAATTACACTACTACCTCCCTAACTACACTTATGTTTTACTACAATTACACTACTACCTCCCTAACTACACTTATGTTTTACTACAATTACACTACTACCTCCCTAACTACACTTATGTTTTACTACAATTACACTACTACCTCCCTAACTACAATTGTTTTACTACAATTACACTACTACCTCCCTAACTACACTTATGTTTTACTACAATTACACTACTACCTCTCTAACTACAGTTATGTTTTACTGCAATTACACTACTACCTCCCTAACTACACTTATGTTTTACTACAATTACACTACTAGCGCCCTAACTACAATTATTTTACTACAATTACACTACTACCTCCCTAACTACACTTATGTTTTACTACAATTACACTACTACCTCTCTAACTACACTTATGTTTTACTACAATTACACTACTGCCTCCCTAACTACACTTATGTTTTACTACAATTACACTACTGCCTCCCTAACTATACTTATGTTTTAATACAATTACACTACTACCTCCCTAACTACACTTATGTTTTACTACAATTACACTACTACCTCCCTAACTACACTTATGTTTTACTACAATTACACTACTACCTCCCTAACTACAATTGTTTTACTACAATTACACTACTACCTCCCTAACTACACTTATGTTTTACTACAATTACACTACTACCTCTCTAACTACAGTTATGTTTTACTGCAATTACACTACTACCTCCCTAACTACACTTATGTTTTACTACAATTACACTACTAGCGCCCTAACTACAATTATTTTACTACAATTACACTACTACCTCCCTAACTACACTTATGTTTTACTACAATTACACTACTACCTCTCTAACTACACTTATGTTTTACTACAATTACACTACTGCCTCCCTAACTACACTTATGTTTTACTACAATTACACTACTGCCTCCCTAACTATACTTATGTTTTAATACAATTACACTACTACCTCCCTAACTACACTTATGTTTTACTACAATTACACTACTACCTCTCTAACTACACTTATGTTTTACTACAATTACACTACTACCGCTCTAACTACACTTATGTTTTACTACAATTACACTACTACCGCTCTAACTACACTTATGTTTTACTACAATTACACTACTACCTCTCTAACTACACTTATGTTTTACTACAATTACACTACTACCGCTCTAACTACACTTATGTTTTACTACAATTACACTACTACCTCTCTAACTACACTTATGTTTTACTACAATTACACTACTACCTCTCTAACTACACTTATGTTTTACTACAATTACACTACTACCTCCCTAACTACACTTATGTTTTACTACAATTACACTACTACCTCTCTAACTACACTTATGTTTTACTACAATTACACTACTACCGCTCTAACTACACTTATGTTTTACTACAATTACACTACTACCTCAATAACTACAATTATGTTTTACTATAGTTATGGTACTATCTTCCTTACTACAATTCTGTTTTACTTCAATTAGGCTACTACCACCCTAACTACAATTATGTTTTACATTTCGGTTACAAAACCGCCATTCTCAGAGGCAATACAATTTAAACAATTTTAAAACAGAAATGTACTTAAAAGCAATAAACAAAAATGTATTTTGTAGGGTGTTCTTATTTACTTTATATAACTTGGTTAAAAAGCGATTTAAGTGACCTTCTGGACAAACTGTTATTTAGCAGCCCTATTGCCAAAAGAATGTGACTTCTTAAAACTGAATTTTATTATTAGGAATTGTGTTATTAGTTTTTTAAAAATAAAATAAAGAAAAACTAAGAATTACTAACAAAAATTCGTTTCGTTCCTTATTATATAAATGTGTTAATTGAAACTCAGTAACTATAGTTCCATAAATAACAAGAGAAACTAGTTTTATTTATAAGAGGTCTTATAAAATAAGGAACGACCTCGTTTTATTCTAAGTTACCATGGTAACTATGAAGGAGGTTTGGGAAAAAACTAATAAACCAACAAATGTAATGAATGTTTACTTCTTGATACTGAATATAATTAACAATGTTTTAAATTAAGTGTTGTTTGAAATTGAAGGGAATTGAAATTCTACATATATTGAAGGCAACTTCTTACCTAACTTACACCCCTAACTATAAAAACTAGATACTTGAAATTTGGAGTATCTGTACGCAATAACGAGGAGTATTTGTAAGGTTTAAATCGTGAAATACACCAACCATAAGAATGCACACTGCCTATGTCATAGTGCAAAAGGAGTTCGTTAGTAAAGCAATCATTCAACACACTGTGACTGAGGTACCTAGAGGCCAACGTTTTCTGCAAAGGGGTATTATTATTTGAGTAGACATCGTGCAAAAAACTCAAATGCTAAAGTAAACTTTGTCATGATAAAACCTATGAAAGGACTTGTGTGAGCCACAGATATCACTTTCCACTTAAAAGTTAACTGGCGAACCCTTGAAGGGGGGAAAGTTGGAAAGTGAAAAGTTAAAACAATGTATAGGCCTGTATTATATCAATTTAAAGAAAACTGTCAAGTTATATATCGATGTAAACTCATTTAAACTTTATTATCACGAAAACATAAACTTGTGAAAAACTAGTTACTTGGGATAAGTTATTATGGTTTATTATTAATAAATTATATACAAAAGAACCTCTAACAAAAAATATTTTCATTTTATTCTTTTGCATATTTCACTTACCAAGTACCCATCCTCAGAGACATGATACTACCTACATGACATGACTAGGTAGTGTCATGCCTCTAAAGATGGTTACTCGGTAAGCGAAATGTACATAAGACTAAAATAAAAATATTTTTGGTTAGAAGTTCTTTTGTATATTATTTAATAAACTTTTGATTCTGAACTTTGGCTCTGAACTATCATCATTTTCTGTTGAATAGTTCATGCACAAAGCCGCCACGGGATCTAGTGTTCTCCAATAAGGTTTGTAAAGAGATAAATTGTAATTATCATTTCAAAGCAAACTTGATTTTATTTTTAGTTACTCAAATAGAAAGCGAGATAGATAACACATACAATGTACAGACATCAGTGAGAAGTGAAATAAAATAATTTAATAACAAAGTAATATTCAAAAATATTCTTATTTGAAAGCTTGTTTTAAAACAAGATCCAATGTATCTATTAACTGTATTTTAATTTTATAATCGTTATAAAGTAATACATACCATATAAGTATATTTTTTAATAAATTCTTATACATCTTAAAAAGTTATTAATAAATACAGATTAAAAAACATATACTAATTTTGAAGTGAGATATTTAATTGAATAAAGCTTTTACTGCTTCAAATCTACATCAGCTGATTATTCAAAACAGATGTTACCTAAACAATATAACTCATTGGTGGTATTTCTAACATTAAGTATGTGACGAACTTGGTTGAGTTTCAGCACCTTTGATCAACGTAAATGGGTTTTGGAGTGTTACGGAAATACTGATGATGTTCAAAAGCTTCAAAGACGTTGGCAAATGTAATTGTAAGCCTAACCGCCGACAAGAGTAGCAACCGCAAGGATTCGAAATGAGTTCCTTCACCACACGAAACTGTGTGAAATATGATCCAATGAAACGTCAAATAAAATTCCTTTTGTAGATATATTACAATTAGTTTGACATTCTCAATTCCAAAAGAAGATAAGTACGAGTTACGACCCAACTTTTCATTTGCCCTGTTTAGTAATACAACAAAAAATAATATCACACATTCTTGGTCGTATACTTAATAATATTGTACACATAGCGTGAGCTTAAGTTACGTTATGTCATGTAGAGTTAGGTTTGGTTAAATTAGGTTAGGTTGGATAGCTTTAGGTAAGATTAGGTTGGTTTAGGTTAGATTAGAGTAGGTTAAGTGAGAAATAGAAGATGCCACTCAGTATTTTTTTGTTTTAAATTACTATTCTGAGAAATGAGTTAGGTTTGGTTAAATTAGGTTTGGTTAGATAACTTTACGTAAGATTAGGTTGGTTTAGGCTAGGTTAGAGTAGGTTAGATGAGAAATAGAAGATGCCACACAGTATTTTTTTGTTTTAAATTACTATTCTGAGAAATGAGTTAGGTTTGGTTAAATTAGGTTTGGTTAGATAACTTTACGTAAGATTAGGTTGGTTTAGGCTAGGTTAGAGTAGGTTAGATGAGAAATAGAAGATGCCATTCAGTATTTTTTTGTTTTAAAATACTATTCTGAGAAATGAGTTAGGTTTGGTTAAATTAGGTTTGGTTAGATAACTTTACGTAAGATTAGGTTGGTTTAGGTTAGATTAGAGTAGGTTAGATGAGAAATAGAAGATGCCACTCAGTATTTTTTGGTTTTAAATTACTATTCTGAGAAATGAGTTAGGTTTGGTTAAATTAGGTTAGGTTAGATAACTGTAAGTAAGATTAAGTTGGTTTAGGTTAGATTAGAGTAGGTTAAGTGAGAAATAGAAGATGCCACTCAGTATTTTTTTGTTTTAAATTACTATTCTGAGAAATGAGTTAGGTTTAGTTAAATTAGGTTAGGTTGGATAGCTTTAGGTAAGATTAGGTTGGTTTAGGTTAGATTAGAGTAGGTTAGGTGAGAAATAGAAGATGCCACTCAGTATTTTTTTTGTTTTAAAATACTATTCTGAGAAATGAGTTAGGTTTGGTTAAATTAGGTTTGGTTAGATAACTTTACGTAAGATTAGGTTGGTTTAGGTTAGATTAGAGTAGGTTAGATGAGAAATAGAAGATGCCACTCAGTATTTTTTTGTTTTAAAATACTATTCTGAGAAATGAGTTAGGTTTGGTTAAATTAGGTTTGGTTAGATAACTTTACGTAAGATTAGGTTGGTTTAGGTTAGATTAGAGTAGGTTAGATGAGAAATAGAAGATGCCACTCAGTATTTTTTGGTTTTAAATTACTATTCTGAGAAATGAGTTAGGTTTGGTTAAATTAGGTTAGGTTAGATAACTTTAGGTAAGATTAGGTTGGTTTAGGTTAGATTAGAGTAGGTTAGGTGGGAAATAAAAGATGCCACTCAGTATTTTTTTTGTTTTAAAATACTATTCTGAGAAATGAGTTAGGTTTGGTTAAATTAGGTTAGGTTAGATAACTTTACGTAAGATTAGGTTGGTTTAGGTTAGATTAGAGTAGGTTAGGTGGGAAATAGAAGATGCCACTCAGTATTTTTTTGGTTTAAATTACTATTCTGAGAAATGAGTGAGGGTAGGGTAAGTGATAAACACCGTCTCTCGCTACCCAAACTCAGAGATTGCACCATTCTTACTGCCGTTACGTCCCCCACCTTTGCCCTTCGCTCTCTCAGTGTCTTATCAATAAGTTCTGTCTGAAGCTTGGTAAATTTATACTGCGTTTCTGTTCTTAAACTTAAAAGTGTAAAATGACTTCGAAAAGGCACAAAGGTGATAGCGAATGTAGGCTGTTTAATGTTTCTTGGCTGCCAAATTATTTCATAAAAGAACGAAAGTATATTGATTTGCATTGCATGCTCTGTTAGTATTAATATAAATAATAGCAATAATAATAAATAATAATATGTACTAACCAATATCCCACTAACCAATATCTTCTTACCTATTTGCCTTTCATATATAAAAAGTTTTGAGTGGTGCTGATCGACATGAATTTTTAAATACATGTGTTCAAAATGTAAATACATTTTATGGAAGACTATGCATTTAATGTTATGAGCATTGTTTTTTTCATCAGACTAAAGACAAATATACAAATTTTGTAGTCCTACGTTCCAATTAATTGCACAGTTATTAACATTCATGTAAAAAAACTAAAATACACCTAAATACATATAAACTAGTAATTATAGGTATGTAATTACACTATTATGTATTTCAATGAAACTATACACTATGATTATAAATTTATAATTAAATCCTTCAAGTACTATACTAGAATTACGATAAACAACAATATAATGGCAATCTACAATTGATGTAATAATATTTGATTTACAATCTACAATACAATCTCTGTAATATAAATAATGTTAACAGAGTAAAAACAATAATTAAAAAAATTTAATTATATATCATACAAGGTTTTACAAATGAAATTCTAGATGTGTTAGTATTAATTTTTAATAATAATGTCGCTATTAAATTACACCTAATAATCTCAGTATTAAATTTTACATTAGTTGTAAACACGTTTTAGAATGAAATTGCAGTGCTGTTCTATAGAAGCCAAGCCTTTTTTTTAAAGTTCCACTACATATAACTCCCGTAACTCTCCAGTGTAACGATAAGTGTGCAAGCAAACCGGGTAAGCGATTGAAAGATAAATATATTATCCGGTTGGTTAAGTCATTCACGGATGTTTTTGGGATTCGCGGATTAAAGATCTTCGCTCTCTTGGAAATTTCAGGAAAACGCTTAAATCATACTATGGCATGAAGGTTAGTGTAAGGTGGAACAGGGTGACAGAAGAGGTGAATGTAGATTGTAGTTAATAGAGGTTTCATTTAAATTTAGTTAATACTGTTAATAATAGAAAAACCTTATAAAAGTTCAAAATTTAACTGCACGAATTCAATTGGTTTTTAAACTGTGAGAGCCGATAAGGTTGACCCATGAAATTTGGATCATGCCCTTCTGTATAATTTCTTCTCAAATATCTCAAGACTGTAAAAACATACATTCGAATTTCAGCGTTCGAGTTGGGTTGCACCTTGTCAATGTAGGAGGAAACGAAACGAACGTGCAAGCTTCAGATGCGCAAAACGAGAACTTATATAGAATAAAAGGAAGGCAACTGGAGTATTAGGCACATGTTGTAAGAGAGGAAAGATATTGTGTATTTCACTCAGTTATAGAGGAAAGAGAGAGGAGAATAATTATAAAAGAACCCGCGAGATCGGCGTAGGACTGTTATAGTTGGAATACGGAGAGATACATTTCAATTGCGTTCAGTCTGTTCAACATTGCCTGCGTCATTGTCGAAGTCTCCTCTCCAAAACCGACTTTTCAAAGATGACGGATTATACAATTATTCTTTGAGCTTAGCTTGTGAGGTTATGTTAAAAACAAATAAAAACATACACAAAACTCACAAACTAATCATTTATTTACTCATACGCGTTTGAATGACAAAGTCATCATCATCAGTGAGTGTTACTACTACACTCACTTGATTATTAACATCAAATCTGTTCGTATTGTCAAGTGTTAACGTAATAACGTATAATACATAACTAACCTACGAATAAAAGTTTTTAGTTGTAAAATAGAGTTTGTAGTAGTAACACTCACTGATTATGACGACTTTGTCATTGAAACGCGTATGAGTAAAACAATGATTAATATGTGAGTTTTGTGAATGTTTTTATTTGTTTTTATGACGGATTATCTGAAGATATCTGAAATCCAAACACGGCACTTGTAATGGAGTCAATTATCGATAACAGAAACTTTCCTCTCCACTTGGAGGTTATTTGGAGGTTATGTTAAATCACTTTCAAATGTTATTACAAATAAAATATGTACACAAATCTAATAAAATTATCATTTATTAACTCAGTCGCGTTTCAATTACAAAGTCATCATCATCAGTGAGTGTTGCTACTACAAACTCTAACTTACAACTAAAAGCTTTTATTCGTAGGTTAGTTGTAGTACATTCTGTATCATACGTTAACACTTGACAAAACGAACAGATTTAATTTAATAATCCGTCTCGTAGAAGTAGAAAATGGTACTGTTATCTTGCTTGTTATTACTGATGAATAAGAATCCCATATTTATCCTTTCATAAAAATATTAAATTATATTTCAAATAATCTTACTACAATTAATAAAGCGAATTAATAATAGTTTTTCAATTTTTTTAGTTGAGATTTTTTCTAGTCTAACATTTTAAGCAGTCAAGTCTAAGACTCCAAGAATCGAGTTCAATTGATATCATTATTCCAATTTGTTGAATATGTAATTATGTTGGAGATTATTTTACTTTTGGAGTTTATTTGAACTTAATTACTTATTAATACTTAATAATACATTTTTCATCATTCTGTCGCCCAGCCTAGGACTGTTTTTGTTTTATGTCCCCCATATTCTTTAAACTTGTATTTCTCACACTGTTGATATAACAAAACCATTTTAAAAAAATAGTTGCAGACACACCTGTTATTAACCATTTCACTCAGAAAACAGGTAAATGTGCAATGAAACTAAGAATGTGGAATTAGAAGTTTAACATTTTCTCTACAATGTTCTGAAGTGTTTTATGTAACAAACTCCAAAAGTCCAGAAGAAAGTTTCACTTTTGATGTACAAACTCCAAAAGTCCAGAAGAAAGTTTCACTTTTGACGTACAAACTCCAAAAGTCCAGAAGAAAGTTTCACTTTTGATGTACAAACTCCAAAAGTCCAGAAGAAAGTTTCACTTTTGATGTACAAACTCCAAAAGTCCAGAAGAAAGTTTCACTTTTGACGTACAAACTCCAAAAGTCCAGAAGAAAGTTTCACTTTTGATGTACAAACTCCAAAAGTCCAGAAGAAAGTTTCACTTTTGACGTAGAAGAAGTTTATATTTAGGCTTCTTCATGACTTATACCGATTACTAAGTGGGGTCGTAGAAATGTGTTTGCGTCTTAAGTAACTTTGAATTCTGAATCGGAAAAACTTATTCTCATTAAAAAGTCGTCTTTCAAGGGTAGAAAAGTTGAATGTTCTTATTTAATCACGCTCGATCAAACAGAAAACTAGGCTCGTTATAAAATAGGCGATAAAATCGATATCCAGAAGCACAGATTAGCACTACATTTCCAATCAAGTGGTACTTCAACGCACTCAGTGGCCTTTATCTGTTCTATTTTAATCTTCTGAAATAAACAAAGAGCAAATAACCGCTCTAAGACGCCTAATTATACATTCTTTGCATGTAATGCGTTACAATGCTAAGAAATCGTGCTCGTACATACCGGTTGTTTATGAAAAAAAATTAAAATTATACACTGAATTCTATGAGGTTTATCTTATCAACCTAACTGTTAATCATCTATTTGACTGATTAACTTTTTATTTATCTGTCTATATCTCTGTCTACCTATCTATCCATCTACCTACCTATCAATCGGTCTGCGTATCTATTTATTTATCATCTATCTGACTAACTATCTTCCTATTTATCTATTTATTTCTTTGACTATTTTTACTATTTATTAAACTACCTATCAACATCTATAACAATCTACCTAATTACTTATTTTTCTGTCTGTCTATCAGTCTCTCTATTTATCTGTGTACTTGTATTTATCTTTATCTCCGTTTATCTATTTATTCTTCTGTCTGTCCATTTATGTACTTATATTTCTATCTATCTATATATTTACCGATCTGTCTACATATCTTTTTGTCTGTCTATCTTCCTATCTGTATATTATCTACCTACCTATCTTTCTGTGTATCTATTCATTTATACGACTACATATCTACTTATCTTTCTGTCTGTCTATCTATCTACCTACATATATTTCTGTCTATCTATATATTTACCGATCTGTCTACATATCTTTTTGTCTGTCTATCTTACTAACTGTATATTATCTACCTACCTATCTTTCTGTGTATCTATTCATTTATACGACTACATACCTACTTATCTTTCTGTCTGTCTATCTATCTACCTACATATATTTCTGTCATTCTACTATCTACCTATCTTTCTGTCTGACAATCTAACTAGCTAAGTATCTTTTTCGTCTGCCTATTCACTTATAATTCTGCTTGTCTATCTACCTACCTATATTTCTGTGTATCTATTCATTTATACGACTACATACCTACTTATCTTACTGTCTGTCTATCTATCTACCTACATATATTTCTGTCATTCTACTATCTACCTATCTTTCTGTCTGACAATCTAACTAGATAAGTATCTTTTTTGTCTGCCTATTCACTTATCATTCTGTTTATCTATCTACCTACCTATGTTTCTGTCATTCTATCTATCTACTTATCTTTCTGTCTGTCTATCTATCTCTTTATCTGTTTATTTACTTATCTTTCTATCAGTTTATCTACTTAGGGATGAGTATCCTCTACAATTAATTAGGCTATGTAACTACCCGACTGTACAGTCTTCCTGACTAACTATAGTCTATCTACTACATCTATTACCAATTTTCAAGATCGAATTTATACATATGCGTACACACACTCACACACACACACACACACACGCAGACAAATATATATATATATATATATATATATATATATATATATATATATATATATATATATATAATAATATAATATAAATATATATATATATATATATATACACCAATTATATATTACCAATAAACACGACTTAAAAAAAAACGGTAATATATTAGACTTTAACAAAAATTATAGTTCACAGCTTTTTGGTAACTAACATTATTTGCTTGTCTATATCAAGGTTCCGAATCAAGCTTCACCCTACAACATACTAAATTCAGTTTTATTTCATGCAAACTCAACAAAAGTTGGTTTTATATCTTGTAGATTAAAGCCTGTTCTAGAAGATGCCAACAATATCAGTTGGTTCAAATGCGATCCTGTGGGTCCGTGATAATCTCAAGTTGTTCTTTGGACAGGAACTGTCATTGTAGACGACTGGACATTGGTATATTGTTTTTTGGTCTTTTTATTTTTAGTTAATAAAAAACGTCATTATTAAGTGAAAATTTGTCCTAATTTTACAAATTACTCAAATATTGATTTTAAATCTAAGAAATGTATTAGAAGCAATTATTTTAAAATGTGAAAACATATCATTTGATTAATGATAATAATTTTTTGATATAAAAACAAAGTAATAAATTGTTAGAACAGTAATTTAATTTAATAAAGGAAAAACTTGAAGTTTTACCTTTAAATAATCTCTTTTATGCTTCATCTCTTGCACAAGTCTGTGTTGAGTTGATTATACAAGCTTGTTTTTATCTCTAAGCGGAACCTAGAATTATTTTATTATAAAAATCAAGTTTTTCATTAAAATACCAACAGTCTAGTAACTCTTTTATGCCATTATTGCGTTGCATGCAGATTAAAGCTTCTATTACTGAGCATTCATTTATTAAAACAAACGAGAACTTTGTACGGATTTGATCTCTCTTGGAATGAGTTAATAGTTCATTATAAACTTTGTACTTTAAGCCCCAGAAAGTGTAATCTGGAGTAGAAATGAATGTAATGAGTTTAAAAAGTATAACGGATTTATACTTAGACATTAGGCCAAGCTCAGACCAATGAGCATATAATACTACTATACTTAACTAGAGCATTCTTTTATACACATATTTTATAAATAAATTATGGAAAGGTGTTACAACCATAAATATAAATACAATAGACAATTAGTTTTATTTTATATCATATGCACAAGAATAATAGTTATTATTTAAGGAACAGAAATTTTAAATAGATTATGATAATTTCGTCACGTATGTTTAAATACACTTTTCTTTGTGTAACTGTGGTGAATTAAAGCATTTGTTCTATGTAGTTTCAATTTTTGGCAATTCATATGTTTTGTAGCTCACCGTACAGTCTAAATGTTGACGATATACAGTAAACAATTCTAGAAAATATGTTATACTTGAATAACAAATCATTAGTTCTTCCAGATCAAGAAGACAATCGCTGGAAATATATTTTTTGTTAAAATATATTAAATAAAAAGAGGTACTTTTTAATTGAACTTTTACTTTATTAAAGTAAAACTAACATCGGGAAAACAAAATTCATTGATGAAAATATCAAAAAGTATTTTGATAGACATTTCTGGAATAGCTTTAAATTTTAGTTTTATAAAATCATTCCAGAATTGAACTATCAGTTTGATAATGGCACAATTATTAGGTTCTATAAAATATATAAAAGCAGCTGGGTGGTCTAATGAATAGAGTAATTGGTTACTAGATAGCGCCAAAGAATTTCTATGCTATCCTTTATAGTTTTGTTTTTTTACAGTATAATGAACTTCTTGTATACCATGGATGACCTAAGACAGTCTCTCCTAAACCATACCATTATTAAGAAATATGGTGGTCATTGCCATTAATATTAAGTATGTAAGAAAATATATATAAAGCGCACAAAGGAAGATATTCTTCTCTTATCCATATGCAGAAGTAGGTTTCTTCTCAAAAAAAAATAATAAATTACCGTAGGCAGTTCTTTGTATGTAGTACTACACCAGCATTTACAACTTAATTTCTAATGGGGTGAATTAATATTATTGTAAGACTTGTGTGTTATAATTTTTACATGTTTCATAAGTTAATAAATGTACAAATTTAAAGACGAAAATCTGAATTCAAACTTTGATCACACACAAATTTAATTTGACTGTATCTAATAAGCATTGTGGTTTATTACTGTAATAAATGTTAAACATATGTAATGCTATTGAGGTTATTTTTGCTTTTAATAGTCTTTCTGGAGAGTAAAATGTACAAACCAATTTGATTTTACCAGAATTTGAGGGTTGTAGCCATTGGTGTTGACAATTAAAGCAACACAATTACAATCAACCATCAACACAACAAGTTAATGATTGGGTATTAAAAATAGCAGAAGCCATAACAAAGGGCTCAAAACGTAAGACATATAAATGAGAAAAACAACAAAACTCCAGCCAATAGAATGTATCTAAGTGAAATTGGTAAAATATGTATTAAGAATTTATCCTCATGGAATAATAAAGTGAGATAAAATGTTTAAGCAATATTAATAGTTAAAGTCTGTTAAAGCAGGAGTTTGGAAAATAATAAAAAATGTAAATGTCGGATTAGAAGCATTTGAAAGTAGTTATTACGCAAACAAAAATATACCATCAAAATATGCTATTTACTCGTATGCCCTTTTTGAATAATTTAACAAAATCTAAAACTAAATAGAATTGATAAATCATTTGAAAGATATTACTCATATTTCATAGATTGTACATAGTTGGTCGTTTATCGGCATAAGAATAAAGCTATTGATTACACTTTGCTTCTATTTTTTACCCCAAATTACATACTCCGCACCTAATGCTAGTCGCCAGCGCCAAGTGGGAGGTGATAAAGAATTCTCCATAGGCATAAGGCTTGGAGGTTTGCCAGAGGGTTGATATTGAAGGCTGTTTATTGACATATGCAGAGCTGAGAAACCTGTCAGTAAAAAATAGCCGTTAAATATACACACAGAGGCTAACACCTCTGGATTTGTCATATTTAACCCTACCTGTTATTTTAATATCAGTATTTCGACTTGCTTCTTTCCTTACTGAATGAGAAACATTTATCAGCAATAATTCTCTAGCGATTTGTAAAATTTGGTATTTAA
>JBAIZL010000007.1:60300224-60302724 GCA_036971475.1 Prosapia bicincta | reverse complement strand
TGAATATTATTTTAGGTTTAACAATATTAGGTCTGTAAAAAATAGCTAATTTTTTTATAGATACGTTCTTACAACAGTTTGCATTTCTAGGTCATTAAAACTTCTTAACTTAGATGAAATAATAGCGAACATAGTCCTGAGTGTAGCTCAAGGTTGATCCACATTATGGCGTTTTCATTAGTTCAACAAAAAGTCCACAAACAATGTCAAGAGCACAGTGGTACAATATATTACAATGAAAATATTGGGAAAACCCCCAATACCACAAAAATAATCAAAAATAACAAATAAAACAAATTACTTAAGAATAAACCCTTAAGTACATTTCGATGACCACGTCGTCATCATCAGAGGATCTTATTACACAATTACAATCTAGCAAACAAGAAGTTACAAACTAGAGTGATCTTTGTTTGTCAAACCATCACTCTAGTTGGTAACTTCTTGTTTGCTAGATTGTAATTTTGTAGTAAGACACTCTGATGATGATGATGAGATGGTCATCAAAATGTACTTAAGGGTTTATTCTTAAGTAATTTGTTTTATTTGTTATTTTTGATTATTTTTGAGGTATTGGGGTTCTTTCCAATATTTTCATTGTCAACAAAAAGTCGTTGCGTCTGTAACTATAATATACTATACGAACAAGAAGATCATGTTATAAAAGTTTATATAATTAGTTTTCAGTTAACTTTAAAGTTGAAATAAAACAGAGCAAATATAAGTTTAATGTTTAGTGATAGAGGGCGATTACAAAAATGTTTCGTAAAAAATGTTGAATAAACACTATTTTATTAACACTGACCTGATTGAACTGAATTCAAGTGGGAATTATCTAAGAAAGTAGCAACAGTTAAACTGATTCTGTAATTACTGATTCGTTACAGATTCGAAGAAAGTAGAAAAAAAAATTAAAGAGTTATATAACCAATATCATCCACTGTATTGAAATGCATGAGTAATAAGCAATAAATTGTTATTTACTCTATAAATCAATTTAAACATTAATATGAAAGATGTTTATCCATTTCTCATTTTAATAACAAGGGTAATGTAAAATACTAATTTAGAATGTTTTGCAACGAAACTCGAGACCAAACTTTTCTTTACAATATATGAATCTAATTACATTTTAATCACACAAAGAATTTAAAAAACAAATGACGTTTTTCAGTCAACATATAAATGGCTTTAGCTCTTATATAAATTGAAACATTGTAATTAATTACATAATTTGTGAATAAACATTTCGTCTTTAATTTTGTGAAAAACCATTTTGTCAAAACTTTTGTTGTGAAACAGATATAACTTAACAAATTGTGAAATCTAACAATATAATTTTTATTTAAAATCCTAAAAGTTAAATTTCCTATATACTGCGTAATTTATTTTAAGCATCTTGTTATAAAATGGCTAGAAAAACTGTAGTTTTACAATATGTACATTCTAAATTGATTAATGCTTACAAAGTTGGTTATTTGTGAAAACGTTGTAGAAATATTTGGTTACTTTAATCATACAATTAGTATGACGTAAATAGTGTTAGCAAACAACAGAGGTATACTTCCAATACATGCATCATGGTGACATGTAATAGCTGTCGAGTCATGTGTTTTCTGGCACTGATGTGATTGTACCAAGTGACGTTATTGTCATCGGGCATCGTGTCACTAATTGGGAACGGATACCGTTCAAATTTAAATAAAAGGCGTACATAAAACTAAATATTGTTTTCTCTATTTTTATCCTTAACCGTAAATAAAGTTTTAAATGGTTAACCGTAGTTTAATTGATGGAAAGCAAAAAACAAGTAAAATAGAAAATTCATTTAGGTTACTCTTTACTTTATAATTAGAATTAATATAAACTTCTATATACATACGAGAGAATAAAAATTTCAAGTGGAAAAATAAAATTTGAATTTCCGTGTAATATTTTTCAATACAGTATATGGTGTTGAACTATTACTTTTGTTTGTTACTATTTCTTCGCTTTCTTGTATTCTATTCTAATCTATGAAGTTGGGTGGGTCTAGAAGTTCTCATTCTATCCATCTTTTATAATGCTCATTACTGCAAGGGATCTTTCTTTTGTAATTTCATAAACATCTCTAAGTAATAGCTTTCTAGCTATGCTAAAGTTGGCTCAGTGACAGTCCTGGATTTCAAACATGTAAATTATTCAGTTTGAATCCAACCAGGGCATGAAATTAGAAGAAAAAAATTAATTAATGTATAAATATATGAGCAAACTGTTAACATCAATTGTCATCCCCTATAGGCTAATAAAATGTTTTTGAACCTGTTTGGATGAACTAAAACGTCTTTTTTATTGATTAAAAATTTGTACAATTTATAAAAATAATATCATTAACGAACAAATACAAATAAAATCAAAAAACGATAAACTATTCAATCTAATAGACAATATCAACTCCAAAACAAACTTTAAAAACTCGCACAGTGCAGTGAATCTAAAAATAGAACATAACGGTACACCA
>JBAIZL010000007.1:60282724-60292724 GCA_036971475.1 Prosapia bicincta | reverse complement strand
CCGGTACCAAATTTTATAAACGCAACAAAAGAAGAAGTCAGAAGCGATTATTTATGTATTTCCAATAGGTAAAAGTTTATATCATTTTTATTTACGAGCGCTGATTGTAAGAGCGATTGTGTTAAGTGTACCAAGCGATGTGCAGTGATTAATGATATGAGTTATAGTGTTTTACGAGTAATGTGCACAACCAGGTACGTTTTAGATAATAATAAAGATAATGTGTTTTAATGTTATCTAACTTTAATTTTAAATGATAAAAGATTAACACATGAACGGTAGAAATTGTCCTTTGAATATTCATTTCTAAAATTAAATTGAAAAACTTAAGTTACTATCTTCTCGATATATATAAATTTGAAGAAAAGTTAATGAGTAATCAAAATATGTATGAAATATTTAGCAGTAATTAAAAGTTAATTACTCGACACATTGGTGTCATTTGTTCTTTTGTAATTTGTCATTGATTAATAAATTCTCGATATATATAAATTTGAAAATTTAATAAGTAATTAAAATATGTATGAAATAGTTAGCAGTAATTAAAAGTTAATTACTCGACACATTGGTGTCATTTGTTCTTTTGTAATTTGTCATTAACACATTCGAGGAAATAAATAATTATTTAAAATACTGACAATTTATTCTTTGTACCAGAATGTAGGCGTGAAATTTTCATTTTCACGCATCGAACAAACAATTGCTTTAGATAATGAGATTCTAAGCATCTATTGTATAATGAAGACAAAAAGCGATCCATCTCTGTCACTGTCACACTTGCACAGTTTCGCATTATTCTAAAAGCCATTCATAGGAGATTGACTAATCTGCTTGTAAATAATCGTTATAAATTTATTTATATAAACACAGTTTCAATAATTTAGTAGTTAAGCCGTTATTTTGTTCAAAGCGTTCAAATGTTAAATTCGATATTCGATCAAATCAGTTCTTGACACAATCGCATGAAACAAGTAACACAAAAAATTAAAGTAAATACCTATTGAGATCAACAAAGAAAAATTTTATTTTAATTACTTTTTCTTTTATAATAGTTTCTAACTATAACTATAATAAAGTTGGAGAAATTTTTAAATATGTCTCCCTACATTGGACAGAATATTAACATTAAGTGGCAAATTAGAAAGCGAATTTCTATGAAACTGTATTTCCCTCTCTATACAATATATGGTGTTGGCCTATTACTTTTGTTTGTTACTATTTATTTGCCTTTTTCATTTCTAATTTATGAAGCTGATGGTGGTCTATAACTTCGCATTCTATATTGTAATGATTCGTTATTACAAGGAACCTTTCTCTTACATTTTCATATACATCATTAAGCAATATATTTCTAACAATGAGAAAGTTAGTTTATTGAGAAATTGTTGGATTTCAAACTTGTAGTCATTTAGTTCGAATCCAACGGAGACATTAACTTTTTCAAATTTAATTATTGAATAAATATTTGAAAAAAACTATGTTAACATCAATTGGCATCCATTACAGCTTAAAAAAAGTCATTTTAACTTGAGTGGATAAATAAAAGCGTATTTTACTAACGATTAAAAATGTGTACAAGATAGGGAGAGTGTGAATTAATAGAGGAATTGATTAAGACATATTTTCTTAACAAAGGTAAGTGGGCTACACCTAAATTTTTATTTCTATTAACGGTATTTCATTTCATTTTTCTAAATACGTTGAAGTTGCACCTATGTAAATTACTCACGATTACGATGCATTAATATACAAGTTGAATATTTCACACAACAGGATTAAATTTTAAATAAAAAGTCTAAAAAGTGTTTAATTTCCTATATTCAAAGTACTTCCAGGAAGGGGCTGTGAAACGCAATAGTTTGATTTATGCTTTCCAATTTGCCACCACTCTGCTCCCATTAGCCAACACATGGACTGACATTTTAAATTACAGGGCTAAGGTCAAACTGTGTAGTGGAAATGTTAAGGTTTCATCAATTGTCCTGTTTTTAAATCAATGGCTCATCAAATTGTCTAATGACAATAATCTACTCAAAGTGATTGAAAGATGATTGGAAACATAACTTTATTATTGTAGTGATGAATAAACAAAGGCGTTGGTAATGTTTGTTTGTAATAAATATCAAGGGAACAGTTGATCTGTAAATTATTTCGTATATTTGTGAAATGACTTTGCCGATTTTAAGTAAAAGGGGCAGATTAATAACTCACCACTAGGCGCCTGTGGTTCACGTAGAGTTTCTATGGTTTCACAGGACGATAACTCTTTGCGTGGGATAACATAATAAATAACGCTTAGTGAGAAACATAAAGTGTCAACTGTTGCATAAACTGTTATGTGACAAATACCTAGTTATATGATACTATAAGTGCTATAAAAGACTTCGATTTATATTAACTTATTTTGACATATTTAAAATATGTCATGCTTTATATGACGTCACTATGCTTTGATTTAAAGTAGAATAGGAATGGGTCTGTGACAGGGTAGGGATGCGATGTTGTCAGTTCGAAGGCATTGATAGTCAACCTTCCACTGCCAGTGACTGAAATTGCAGAACGAAGCAAGCTACAGCACTAGTAAATCACTCCACCACAATTACGATGTCACTGAGCAACGAACGGAAGTTTAAAGTCGAATTGGCAACAAGGCTCACCCACGCAGCAAGATGTGAACCTCCTATTCGCTCAGACGGCTGTAATCCCCACTCCCCCCGGTCGATTTCACCTACGCAGAATCCTATTCTGTTTTAAATCAAACTATAGTAACATGATACATAAAATCTTACCGAGTTACATGATACCAAAAGTATTAATAGATACTTTTTAAATATTTTGTGATGTATACAATGTAATAAGTTACATAAAGTGTTGTGTGACAGATACCGAATTATTTGATACAATTAGTGCTATAAGATACTTTGAGTTTTTGTGAAATGTT
The DNA here is from genome assembly GCA_036971475.1 of Prosapia bicincta. NCBI lineage: Eukaryota > Metazoa > Arthropoda > Insecta > Hemiptera > Cercopidae > Prosapia > Prosapia bicincta. The sequence goes on along the minus strand of JBAIZL010000007.1, from coordinate 60,289,783 downwards.
CAAAACTATATGACATATTTAGAGTAACGTGATAAAAACAAGTACTGTTTAATCCAAAAAACGTTCAATTCGACAGAAAGAATTATATGCTGCATAAAGTTTTACGTATAAAAAAATCATTTTTTCACTACGTGTTATGAAATACGAACATAGTTATATCATACATAAAGTATTAATTGATATTAACATTACTCAAGTTTGTTTGTAGCTTACAGAGATTTTTTATGTAGATACATTAATTGTATCATAAGGCATTAAATGTTTTATCATATATAAAATGTTACATGGTATATAAATTGTATTGTATAATAAGTGAAATAATACATAAGAAAGTTGCATTATATTTAAAGAAAAGTTTAAGGAAATTATAGTGTTCATTTTTATAGAAATACACTTTTGACAAAAAACCGTTAATATCGTTAGGGTTATAAAAGTACTATCAGAGTGTCTGGCTTAGTATATATATAAAAAGTTTTTTTAAATTCAACCTTTAGAAACAATTTTCTAAATATATTTGAGAAAGTACTATTTTAATTTCGAAGTTACCTGAAATGAAGAATATTATATCTACCTAATGACTTGTAACTCTATCTCATGCTATGGTACCCCTTAATTTAGAATTTAGACATTGTTACTCCTGAGTAATAGGACATATAAAAAATAGAGCTAACTGAGTAAAATCTTTAAATACAATTACAATATTATCTAAATATACAAGAATTACATGTATATTGTATTATATGTTGGCTATTTTAAATCGACCATTTTGAAATACGATACAGAAAAAGCTCAACATAGATTGGACGCGAAACACTAAAAACCACACAAGGAAAAGAAAAAAAACTACTCAAATTATATATATTAGTTTACAATGTTTTAAACAACGACAGGGAACTTATTTATTAAAATTATATATTATCTACCAAACATATACCTAGCAAACGCTAACATTTATTTTTCATATATGACTGTAGAAGTAAGCTGAATACATTGCATGTAGTCAATACACATCTCTTCGTTCAGTGACTAGTTTTCACATACTTATTACCTATTTCATTCCATATCGTAGCAATTCTGGAAAGCCTCGAAACTATTATTATTATTTTTCTCCTCTATTTGTTCTGTCTATTATTATTTATTATTAATTATAATAATAACTTCAGTTATTATTAATTTTAGTTTATTATATTTTGTGTTCTTTTATTTGATTTTTCACGTTCTTTTGCGTTTTCTGTTATGTTCTAACACCAGATCTCCATTATACTCCCTTAAATATGAAGACTGCTGAATTTCTACTGCATCTTGACTTTACTTTGTTGCCAATCAATGATTCCATTGTATTGGGTTTTCACTTTATTTGTATCTATTAATCAATTATTTCATAATTTTCTGTTTATAAAATATTAAAATTGACTCCTAATGCTTACAACAGCATTAATTGTAGGCCATTGAGGAATTGACAATAATGTATAATTGAGAGGATAGTGAAATTTGTCAACATGTTTCAGCATTATGCAACTTTATGTTGAGGCTATTTGTTGTTGGCAACTAGTAAAAGATATTTGCCCTTGAAAATGGTGACACTGTTGTCAGAGAAAATGTTTTGTCCAGTAAATATAATGTTATTATATATTTTACAGAAAAAAATGCATTTTCCAATACGCTGTATTTAGAATTGAATAGTTGGTCTTTTTTAGCAGATTTCGTTTATGTATTTAATTAACTCTCACCAGAAATAATATGACGTGGTCGGATACATGTAGCAAACAACTCATCTCATATAATAAGGAAGGTTAATTTCGCATTCCGCTTGATTCAGGATAATAAAAAATATACTGCTTGCAATGAGAAAATTTGTAAAAATATTCAGCGTAATTAATTGTTATGTTGTATTCAGATAATTGTTATGGTTTGCCGGAAAGTTATTCAATCCACTAAAACATGCAGTATAATTTCAGTTAATGGACGGCTTTATCTGTCTTTCAAAGAAAGTTAGAGTAAGTTTACACACAACTGCAGTAAATGTGAGCGTTTCCCTTCTTATTATTACCATTAAAACAAACTCCTATTTTGCTGAAGGTCATCAAGACTTTATTGTGCTGAGATAGCGAATAAGGAACGCAATTCAAACCAAGTTTAGCAGAAGAAAGCGTTGTCATTAGCCTTTCTTCGCTCGCCCCTGAGGCGTTAATGTTGTTAAAGCGTTATTCGATTAGCCCGTATTCAAATGTCTAAAACAGATATTTAGACCAACTTGTCGGTGGAATGTCAATTGCCACAAAAATAGAGTCGCTTTGGGTTAAAACTACTTATTGGGTTATTTAAACATTATCTCAACATTATCTTAACATTATCTTAACAAACATTATCTTATTATTGTCAACGGGTTAAAATATAACTTTTCCTTACGTATGTAAAAGTTAAATTGTAATTGAAAACTTATTATTCAAGAAATTAGGACACACACACACACACACAGATATGTGTAAAACATGCTTATTAAGATGCATGGATAATAAATAACTACTCTATTTGCTAACTTGTAAAAAATTAATTCGATTCTATAATTAATTATCTATTTCTCCATTAAGGAATTTGTCAACATTTATTTGGCACAATTTATTCTAAAAATTAGGATAACAAAACTTAAGGATACAGTTCCATAACAATCTGGGAACTCTTCCACTGGGGCGGAATCCAAAATTTTCACAAGTTTGGGACCGGTGTCATTCTAATTCTCGTGGGCGAAATCCACCCCTTTCAAAAACTCCTTAGGCGAAAAACGTTTGTTCCGGCACGTGTTCAGTTTCATAAGAATAATATGGTAAATCTAGAAGCCACTGGGGTGGAATCCCGAATTTACCCAAGGTGGAGACAGGTTATTCCAAAAGCCTCAAAATAAATTTAAAAATAAAAAATCCTTGGGTGAAAAAAAGAAATTATTAATTCATTATTGTTAGATTAGATTAAAAGTCCCTAAATTGTAATTAAATTTTCGTTTAAAAATAGAATTAAAAATTAGGCTTAAATGTATTGACTTTATCCAAACGTTATGGAAAACGTTCTTTAGTTACACTATTTAAATTATTTGGTATTGTATTTATAAACTATACATATTTTGAAAAACAAATAATTAGTTGTATATAATATTTATAAACAATTTAATATGTGAATAAAAATATATAAAAAATTCAAAGTAAATTGTAGTTAAATCATTTTTGTTTTTCTATTTTTCAATTCTGTAGTTAGTTCTGAAACATGGAATCTATCATACTCTCTTATCACCTCACACAGTGATGATGGTATTGCAACGAGTTTCACCTCACACAGTGATGATGGTATTGCAACGAGTTTCACCTCACACAGTGATGATGGTATTGCAACGAGTTTCACCTCACACAGTGATGATGGTATTGCAACGAGTTTCACCTCACACAGTGATGATGGTATTGCAACGAGTTTCACCTCACACAGTGATGATGGTATTGCAACGAGTTTCACCTCACACAGAGATGATGGTATTGCAACGAGTTTCACCTCACTTAGTGATGATGGTATTGCAACGAGTTTCACCTCATACAGTGATGATGGTATTGCAACGAGTTTCGTACTGAAAGTTCTAAAGTTGAAGTTACTTGTATAAAAGCCCATTTTAATCCGCTTTGGCAATTTCCACAATAACTACGAACCCTCAATCTAATTAAACAAACGCAGTAACCGCTCTGACAAAACTTTACGATATCGCTAAAATCTATTTTGGTTCGCCTTTCGTCCATTGAGATATGGTAATGCTTAACAAACCCCGTAGTGGTATTAATCATTGTCTCCCTAATGATTGCTTGGAAATAGATACATCTGGTGATGCAGAACACTTTGTCCATGTTTTGATAAATAAGAATCCTCGATACTGTGACTACACCGGACTGCGTTCTAATGTATAAGTTATAACCTCTAATTTATATCTTCTTGGTAACTTAGCGCAGTCTTCATGTTTTTAAATTTTAGATATATAAACCTATATATTAGATAGTCGACGGTTATAATATCTGCAAACTTGGTAACTTATTGTGTTCTTATGGGTTACATGCATACGTTTCTACATACATACAGATGTGCATATCGAGCAAAAATTGTAAGTAGAAGATGAAAATACTTCTTTTTTGTACTGCATCTTTCTATTTTCAAGAATACCAATATTAATGGTATTTCTATGATAATGTTGGCCCATTCAATTCCTCGAATTATATCTTTTGGCAGTCGTGGTATCTTTTGACACTTGTCTAATAAATATTGCTCCCTTTTATTCTTACTTATTTCTTCTACCAATTTTGTACTATATTTATATTTCAAACTTTTTAAAATTACAAATTAAATTATTTGTTTCGTTTTAATTACAATTTATTATCTTTATAAAAGACAATTCAACTTTTGTTTAAATAGAAAAACTAATAGCGGCCCAATAATTTTATAAAAATTTGTTTCTCACACTCGCTCTTGAACTATATAAATAAATTGAAGATATTAATAAATAAAGCGACAAAAAATATATTTCCCACTTTTATTTGTTTCATTAGAAAATATTTAATGTAAAAGAGTCCCTGTAAAAGAGGATTGGGCTTCAGAAATGATTGGATCCTGCCTTTCTTTGTGCTTCAAAGTAAGCTGATCGAACTTGAGCTTTTATTACTTCAGACACATGTTGACCTTTATAAAAAGGTAATAATTAAATCTAATTTATTTTTCAAAAGTAATTTAGAATTTTATGCATAATTATACAACTGTGAAAATAGAAAATTATAAAGCAGTATTCCAATTAACATTTCAATTTATTTTTAAACGATATAAGACAATGTGTAAGCTGCAGGATGTTAAGACATAGTATGTAAAAAAAAAAATTGTGTAATCTCTTAGCAATTACAACTTCTTACCATTTTGAAGAATTGCAGTGTGTGTGTGTGTGTGTGTGTGTGTGTGTGTGTGTGTGTGTGTGTGTATGTGTGTGTGTGTGTGTGTGTGTGTGTGTGTGTGTGTGTGTGTGTGTGTGTGTGTGTGTGTGTGTGTGTGTGTGTGTGTGTGTGTGTGTGTGTGTGTGTGTGTCTTTATTCGCATATACCTGACCGGCTTCAGCGGCAAACATTATTAAATATCGATATTTTGGTTAAAGAATTGGATTATTTAGAATTTAAAGAATTCTTTAGAATTATTTAAGGAATTGGATTGTATAACATAAAATTCACTATGCAGTTGACAGGTATTATTTGGATTTTAGAGATTTTCAATATTAACAGAGAGTTTTATAAACACAAATTTGAAATCTTGGAATTGATATTTTGTTTTTGCACTTAGTTTGTGAGATCAATGCACTCTGAAAACCCTCATACGCTGCTACGTAATTGTCAACACAACAATGTTTATACTTTAAAAATGTTTCAGCATCTCTGTTAACTTCTTCAGTAATAAGCATATACTCTAAACTGTGATTGTCATTGATGATGCTAAATTAAATGCCGAGACTTGTTTGATAACAATTGTTACGTACTTACTGGGGTTCTATAAATTATAAAATAATTTTAGACTAACTAACTATTTTTAATTATTCCCTATATTTTCATTTGTGTTACTATTAGTTACACACTTAACAGTTATTATAGTCTATTAACACTTAACACGCACTGTCACTCTGTCACTATAGTTATTACTCATTCACTACATTACGAACAGTGATCTTTTTTCCCGCTTAACAAATTCTTGATATATCGACTTGCCGTTTCTAGTTATTTCTATCGGCTTTATTTTTAGAAATTTCTAGCCTTTACGACTTAGCGTACTGTTGTGTCCACTCAAGCATGAAAGGACTTATAATTGTCAATCCGTTTCTCATAACTCATAATACGCCCGTTAATTAATAAATAATGAACAAATAATAATGAAATAATATAACATTTAACATATTTTGTAAATAATTAAGGCATGACCTTTTGCTAAAGGCTAAATTTTACAGAAGCCACAGATTAGTCTTTAAATTTGTAAAAGTACTTGAAACAAAGGTTCACTTTCTTTCTTGAAATATTCTTTTAAAAAATCTGGTAATTTTTTTAAAACGTAATTTGCAGTAAAATATTAAACTTTTATTCATAAGCGTTATAAGAAGAAATCAACTGAAATTCTCTTGAAGTGGAATGCAAGTCTGGACGGCGTGACAAACAAGATTGCCACTTAGCAAATGTTCTGGCAAGGGTTAAAATGCTAATATGAGTGAGCATCCATTCATTTTTCCCTTAGCCACAGGCGCCAAGCTCTGAACCACGTAACCAAACTGTTGTTTCATCACCGTAAAAGGAACTCGGAGCAAAATTAAAATATTGATATTCATTTGAACATTCTGTTTTTTTTAACATTTAAACACTGATTATAATAATAATAATATTTTCTTCGAAGCAATATTACTCTTCAAACATACAAAACTGTAACGATACAGTCAGGTGTTTATAAAAATGTCAGTTTTAATTACATATATGCCACTAAACATTTTGTAACTAAAAGAAAAAATACGAAAGGAAATAATGAAATGAAACGAAATTAATAAAGTTTAAAGTTCTTTTAAATTAATATTAGACCTTCTGTACATCTCCAGATATTAAATAACGTTTTTTAAGAATCGTTTTCGGAATAAAAATCCATAGATATAAAATCAACATTTTATGTAAAACGTATACTTTATATTAAGAAGCATCACAAACTTTAATAGAAACTTTAACCGTTTCTTTTTCTTTAAAACTGAACAAGAGTTAACGGAAATAAAAGTTATAGAGTCAATATAGGCTGATGTGCCCCTGATTTTCTAACAAGGCAACAAAAATAATGTTTTTTTTTTGTTATATCCTTCTGATTTAGAACTATTAGTTGTGCTACTAGTATATGAAAACATAATTAACAAAATACATTCACTGCCTGCTACTTGTTTTTTTTTCATACTTTGATGGTTTCCCAAGGATATTGTTACTTCTAATGAGACAAGGTATGTTTATGTCGTTTAGGCCAAATAAGTAAATAAACTAA